>JABXWE010020770.1:0-31396 GCA_014611495.1 Limonius californicus | reverse complement strand
CGTGTAGAATAGCTATTATTCACTCGGATGATTCTGTCACTCGCCTTCGGCTCGTGACAGAATTTTCATCCTCGTGAATAATAGCTGTCATTCTACACTCGTTGAAGAATATACTATTAATCAACTAAAAATACAAGCAGTAGATGTGGGTAAATGTTTATACTGAAGGGCAAACGATCCGGTTATTTTAATCGTGTTCAGTAAAAAAACATTTTATTCGTTCACTGTGGGCGGAAAATTAGAAATCAGGAAAAATTAATAGTAGAACTGAATTATATATGGTCAAACTTGATTTTTATGGCACGATTCTACTTATTCTTCGAGTGCTTTATCTTTTACTATTCGCAGTCATCGTTTCTATTATGCCTGTGTAGCGCATTTAAAGTGCCACAGACATAGGGGACCCACAACTTGAAGTAGGCTGCGAACCATGAGAAGTGTAAACACTTCTACTCCAGAGAATCTTTCGTAGGTATAATATCGCGCTGATTTGTCATTAGCTTGAGAAGAAGATAATTAAAATTTTGGGGTTATTCAGTACAAAATCACGCTGAAGAACATTATGTAGAATTTTCATATCCCTCCGCTGAAAGTAAACAAATCGGAGGATGCCGGCATAAATATGGAAAATTTTCATGTCTAAAAAGAAGTATAGTGGGTAGTCATTGAAAAGTACCACGAAATATGTGAATGCTGCTGGGGAAATAATGGAAAAAATCGCCAGTTGTAATTATTTCATCACAATATATGCATCTTTTTATAGAAACTAATCATATAGTGTTGGATAACAAAATGCAGCTGAATTAATTTTCACTGGCGTTATAGAAAATATATTAAACGCAAAGCACATACACAAAGTTTTAGAATGCTATGACAGCTATGAATTTGCCGTCATAGAATAGGATGTTTTGTTACACGAATGACAATATTATATGTTATGTTCATTTGATTGTGCCACTTCACCTGAATTAAAGTCGTATTTTAATTGCCGCTTCATAGGAATCAAAATTCTATTTTAATTGCCATTCTTAAGTCGATCGCTATTAAGATTGAGTTATGGGAGGCCACTTTCGTCAAGCCTTTGAAAGATTCCCTTTGTAGGCTGGATTTGCCGATCAAAACCAATTTTCGGAAGTTCCACGTGTTATTTCGTTCCAGAATTGTGGCACCATATTTCTCAATGTGGTGTAATCTTTTTGGGCAATTCAGGTTCGCGTTGTGTTTCCTCGGCAGTCGGACTTAACATCTCCTTCGGCTCCGCCGCTGGCGATAAGCGCCGTAATCAGGGGCGGCTTCGGTTTTCGTATCGCTGTTTTCATCGTGGGGTGAACAGAACCATCAACAAGTGTCGGATTTAAAGAATCACGTTGGAATTTTATCCCTGGAAAGGCAATTTATTGTGAAATTGCCGATCGCCTTTGGTGGATTAATATAGAGCCCATTTTCTGTCTCTCTGGTAGTGCCGTTGTTGCGACGAACGTATTGAAGTGTTGGCCCTTAACGTTGACTCCATTCGATCCAGTCTTCAGGGGCGTGCCCGTGGATTTTTCCTGCTTCTAAAGAACACCCCAAAATTGTGCCTGCCTCTCTCTCTACCCCATTCACCGAACGCCAAGGTAAAAGAACTAGGTTTTGTGTTGTGAAAAAACCTTTTACGCGTTTAACTTTCAAAATTCAAGGGATTGAACCCTTCTTTTATGCGACAAAAAGCGACCGTCAGTCGTCGTTTGTCTTTTTTTTACTGTTAATTGTAAAAAGTAATTATATATTGTATTATTCTTGTAAAGTCAGAAGCCACTGGCCACATAGATTTGTTTAAAGATTTTAAATGCCGTAAGCCAGGGGCGGCGAGTTCCACCTTTTGAACGTTCAAGTTAACCGTTTGTAGTAGTGAACTATAATACCACCATCTGCTGTCATTTTTTTTGTATTGTCATTTATTCGCAAAAGGTTAATTATATGTGTTTTGAAATTTATTACATCTTTTATTGTTGTATATTTTGTATTTGTGTGTGCACAAACTTTGTAGGCTTTATAAACAGGAGGGAGGCACAATAAATGTGAGTCCGATTCCGATTCCCGTAAGCTGCTGGCTTCTCGGCCTTTCACGAGAACCTGCAAACAGCTGTGATATGGAAGGTGGCGCCCGTTAATTTCAACATACCCTGTACACAACTAACAAGATTTCCTCCCGTAAGCGGTTTCCGTGAACCTCCTCTACTCGTCTGAGCTAAGGTGTAGGACGTTTTCCACCTATCCTGTTGCGGTTCGACGAAAAAGCTCGTTTGTCCCATAACATATAATTTAATTTTAAACGGTGTTACTGTGTGCTTTACAATCAAATCACTACAATAATATAAGAAAGTTTCCTTGTTTTTCTATATAATGTAGTAATTATTGAGAGTACTACATCTATTTTGGACGAACGGGCTTATTTTTTTGAGAAAAAAATTTATGAAAATGTATTTATCATTACAGTTAGTTGTTCTTCCTATGAACACAGTAAGTGGTAAATCTACATTTCTGCAATTTGTAATTAGAATTTATCCTGTAAGAAAAACAGTGTTTTCAATATTTTTAATGTAATAATTACTTCGATCCTCTCTCCCTCGGTTAACAGTCCTAAGGATTGGTTTGTTGCAACGTTTTCCTTTTATACTCCTCTCTTCTAGATGCAAGTTTTTTAACTGGGTGTAGCTGCTACAACCCATACCTTTGGTACAGTGGCGTCAACTGGATTCGAGAGATATGCCACGTCGAGCACTATTTAACCCTATAATACCTAATATGGTACTGAAAATTAAAAAATACAATTGATTGTTTATATCAAATACAACTCTTTGTCAAGATCATTCTGTTTTCACAAAATATATTACTATCAGAATTCAAAGAGAAATGGAAAGTTAAACCCTCTTTTCTCAGACCACTATTTTTTAAACATGGTCCTCTAATTCAAAACCATTACAGGAGAAAAACATGGGGATAAGTGAAGGCAAAATACTTGAAGAATTGAAGATTTGTAGAATTCCCTGACATTTCCCTCTCTGTTTCTTTCTTCTAGCTTTTGTATTTCCTTGTTTAGGAATTCTCGTTTTTTCTTTCTCAAACTCTGTACGATTCAGTTCTTAGTCTGTTATATTAGTTCGTTGTTTGTCTGGTCTTCCTTTGTTGCATTTTGATCCATGCTTCTTTTTTCTTCTTTATATTTAGTTTGCACTCTTGTCTTTTGTGTCTTGTGTATAAGTGAAGGCAAAATACTTGATGAAATGCAAATAGAATCGTATATTTCTAAATATTCTACTAGGTATTAAATATTAAACTTCCTTAGATCGGATAATGCATTTTTGAGGAACCAGGCATACAAACTAAAACTTATTAAAAATTTCTGGAATAAGTATCTCAACGGATGATGTTCGTTGTTAAATAAACAGTTTTCAAATCTTTTTAACATCGGCCATAACAGAAATTTAAATAAATGCCTAGAGACATGTGTAATAATTATTTGAAATTATATTTATAAATAAAATAAATAATTATATGAAAAATTATATGAAAAGTGAGGAAAACGCTTAATTTTTTACAACTGTGATGTCGTACTATACGTTTAATAGTTAGGGGCTACTAAATAAATTGAATTTTTGATTATTGAGTATGCGGGCCTTAAAAAAAATTGTGTAACAGTCTTCAAGGCACACGATTGTGAAAATCGTTTTAACTTGCAATTTTGCAGTTTTTTTAAATTAGCGATTGCTAACATTGTATTATGACGCTACATGTTAATCCAATTATCTGAATATAACATGAATCTAAGAATAGTTGATTAAATTATCTAAGCCGAAACATGCGAGTTAAACATGACAATGAATCAACAATAAGATGCTAAAATGCATTTCCGGGCAATGCAAAAAGACTCATTGAACAAAACCATTAGTAAATAGATTATACACAATAATGCAAAATAATCAACTAAAGAATATTGATCATAAGTTTAAGGGTCGTAATTAACGCCCGGTAATTTAATGCGGGTTGCAGATTAAAAAAATACTAAATGTTCGATAAAAAAAATAAATATGCAGTACTAATACTAATAGGAAAAGCCTTATATTTTTTATAAAATCACAATATAAAATATACAATTCGCACACTAAGTTGTGGTCGGTATTTTAATTAAATGTGCACTAAATATATACAGGGTGTATCATTAATATTGCGAAAAAATTCAGGGTGAGATTCCTTGCATAAAAATAAGAATAAAAGTTCATATAGACATGTTTCCAAAAATGCCTCGTTTCCGAGATACAGGGCGTTGAATATTATGCAATTAACAATAGGACAATGATGCCAGGTAAACAACAATAGCAACAACAACAATAAGTTATAACAGTTGTTGAAAATGACTACCCCCAACATCAATACAGGCTTCTAATCTGCGACGCATTGATTGGCGAACACGTTCAAAAATTCCGGGTGTGTGACGAATTGTTTCACAAGCTGCTATTATACGATTTCTTAATTCCTCGAGCGTTTCAATCGGGTTCGTATAAACCAAATGTTTAAGGTGACCCCAGAGGAAAAAATCCAATGGATTTAAGTCCGGAGATCGCGCAGGCCAGGGTTGTATGCCTCCTCGACCTATCCAACGGTTTGGGTACACAGTGTTCAATCATTCTCGAGCAACTAAACTGAAATGAGGCGGAGCTCCATCGTGCATGAAATACATTTGTAATCTTAATGGCAGTAGGACGTCTTCCAATAGCATCGGCAGCTCCTCTTCGAGAAAATGGCGATAAATTGCTCCAGTTAACCTCGCTGGTAAAAAAAATGGACCTATCAAGTGGTCTCCGACAATTCCGATCCATACATTCACTGAAAACTGATGTTGATGGCGGCCTGCTCTTATTGCATGTGGGTTCTCATCAGCCCATTGGTGATTGTTGTGGAAATTAATTATGGCTTCTCTGGAAAAATTTGCCTCATCAGTGAACAGTATTTCTGCAACGAACTGTGGATTTTCAGCAATTTTTTGTTGCATCCATCGACAAAAAGTTACTCTTGGAAGAAAATTAGTTGGTAAAAGTGCCTGCACTCGTTGAATGTGGTAGGGGTATAAAAGTTGATTCTGCAGTATCCGGAAAACTGTCATATGACTGACATTTACATTTGCAGCAATCTTCCTGGTACTTGTAGTAGGATTTTCGTCAATTTCGTGGAGCACCTCTTCTTCCACTTGTACAGTTGCTGCTGTGCGAGGTCGCCCATTTTCAGCGGTAAGTTTTCGAAAACTTCCAGTTTCTCTAAGACGTTGATGCAGACGAGAAAATATCGAATGATGTGGTATTGCACGATTAGGGTATTTTTCTTCATAAAGACGCCTGGCTGCTAATGAATTACCGTTGGCAAGACCGTAACAAAAATGCATATCGCACATTTCACTATTTGCGTAATTCATTTTGAAAAACAAACCTAACAACTGTCAAATCGCTGTAAAGTAACGACTTTCATATGAAAAGTCAATGGCACTCTCGGTAGAGTGATCCGACAAGTGATGATGCAGAGGAAACAAAAAAGTTTTATTTTCAATTGCATAATATTCAACACCCTGTATCTCGGAAACGAGGCGTTTTAGGAAACATGTTTATATGAACTTTTATTCTTATTTTTATGCAAGGAATCTCACCCGCAATATTAATGATACACCCTGTATATATGCTCGATAATTTACGTTCACTATTGAATGAAATTTAACCTAATCTAGCCTAACCTAACCTTTTTTTATTTTCTCACTCATTCATACTACCGTCCTCCCCCCCCCCAGGAACCGCTTTCGCATTACTTCAGGGGGGTACGGGCGTCCCTTACAAACATTCATGCAACATGCACCCTAAACTTAATTAAACGAAATGCGGTCGCCCCAGTCGGCTTTCGATCGCCTCAACGGAGCGACTGCATTTACTGTGACCTCGAGTGGCCAATCCGTTCTCGCACTAGACCACCGAGGTCCCTAGCCTAACCTAACCTAACCTACATTTATCGAGCCTATATTATTTCTATCGTATATTTTTTAATTTAGGAAGCATGTGAATTTGGCATGGAGCAATCATTTTATTTATCAAGTGTCTATTATTTTTATCGAATATTTATTATTTTAACAAGCATGTAAATTTTATATCGAGCATTCATTATATTTATAGATCGTCTATTAATTTTATCGAATATTTAGTTTCTTGTCATGAATTTGGATAAATTAACTGGAAAATGTAATATGCATTGGGAATACAATATCGAGCATTTAATTTGTTCTCTTAAGTTTAAAAGAAGGTATATAATATTGTCACGAAGAGGATTTAGCTCATTTCTTCTGACTTGTCACACAACCATTCTAATGTCAATGTGTTTTAATCTGCAGGAATCATTTAAAAATGCATAAATCTATTTAATTGCGAACATTACACTTAAGTAGCCCAGTAGTAACATGCTTACTGGAACGTAAAGTAATGGTCGCTTAATTTTCTTTCTTCGAGTTTGTTACCAAGAATTATATACAGTAGACTTCGCTTATAACGAACCTTAAGGGATTCCAAAAATTGGTTCGTTATTGCCAATATTCATTATAAACAATACTAACGAAAAAATATTTAAACTAATGACCATGTTTCAGAATTTTAATTTAGATTCGCTATAACCGATAGATCGCCATCGGCGGGTTCGTAAAATCAGTCTCTACTGCATATTATATGGGAAATATGTGCCGTGCCCTTGCTTCAAATAATTTGAATTATTTCTCCTAACATTTTTGTTTGTATTTTCGGATTTCCTCATTGATGTTACTTTGTGGCAGTATTAAGGTAAAGTTTCTCAAATTGTGTTAGATTTATAATATAATGTTTGTGCTTTGAAAAGCACATAAAGCCGTCGGTCCTGGTTATCATGTGAACATCTTCGACCACCATAAACCATGTAGTGGCACTTTTCTTTTCTGTTAGGCGGATTAGGCTAACCCCCTGCCCGGCATATGTGCAAAGAGGTCTCACAAAATCTACTTCAGTGCAGGTAATTAGCAGAACATTTGCCTAAGCACACAGAAAGATAAAGAATATAATTTTCAGTTTCGATTGTGAGGGTGGGATTGGTCCCCGATGTTGATATTTTTGATAAAGTTAGACAACTTAAACTGCACTTGCGATATATAAGTTGCGTTTTCATATTTTATTTGTGGTGCAATTGATTAGATCAGCCATGGCGGTTCCCTGTAAATCAGATGGTTGAATCCAGTATGTTTCCATATTTGTAAAATAGATTTTGTAAAAATCGTTTAGTTGCGTCCGGTATCAAAAACGGTAAATTTGCTTAACTGTCGCATGTGAAGATTTTGCAAATTCACTGTTCACAGAACTAGTTATTCTCTAACATACACCCATAAAAATTCAAGCATTCCCAGAGAAGAATTCCAACGAAGCCTTTACAAATTACTCGAAACCGTCTCGAGTTTATTTTTAAGTTGTTTTCAGTAAGCGATCTCAAAGGGCAGGCAAAAAGAAATGCGGTGTGCACCAGCTGTACATGCAATAATGGCAATAAAAATGAAAGTTTATGTAAAACTGTCTCGGTGACAGTTGATATATCCGCTTGAGAACCTGATGGTCCACTGAGCCCAAAGAAATCCGTTACTGGCCTGACCAGTTGCTCGCAGTGCCTTCTACACCGCTTGCTCCTTTTATATCATCGCAGAAATGGGTGATATTTTTATACCTTTACCCTTGTGCCTGCTCCCCGAGACTGGAGCAGTTCGTCTTCCCATTGAAGACGCCCCTTGCGCCGATTGTAGAAATCTGCCTTTCAAACTTACGTAAAAATTAGGTGACGGTTAATGCCAATTAAATCGTTCACAATTATTGTTATTGCTTTTCTGACGTCGTTAACAAAGGAACAATTGCATTATAAATAAGTGTTTGTATACTGTCTGGGAAATTTGATATGGTACGTTAATTTTTATAGCTTCTGGCGTTACAGGAATTAGAAGTTCAATTTAATTGGAACATACAACAGACTAGCCGTGGGGGTATAGTTTTTTGAGTCTGGTGTTTCGTGTCAAGATGATGACGGTATTTAATCGGCTGTTTGTGCCTATTTTTCCATGCTTTTATATAGGAAAAACACGGATTTAGAAATTTAAGAATAGGATTCGAAAAGCCTAAAAAAAAGATTTTGTGTAAAACGGCTGCAAGTATGTGAATTTTCTGTTGATACCTCTATTTTAGCGTAAAGTAGGACGATTTGGTTACGATTTAAAATGTAATGCTATCACAATTATTAATCATTCAGCCTTACAGTAACTTATTAGTAGGCATATTTTCTATACCGTATAACTGAAATTAGGTAAATCTTATATCAAATAATGATCGAAACAGTTTGCCACGACTTTCAAGCAACAGGGACACACAGATATCTTCCTTAGTGTTGAGTTGCACTACGCTTACTGTGGGTTCGTTTCGTTTGTGACTTAATCGGATGTGGTACCAACTTCAGTATTTGAAATTTACGTAAAAATAGCTTAACAATGATATCTATCTTGTATTATTTTACTGCTAAAACAATCGTGTTATCAGTCCCAAAACCTACAATTTTCGAAATAAAAAAAATCTTAATCCCGTATTTTGAAAAACTTTTTTAATGTTACACTGTTTTAAAAAAAATGTCCTATGCTGTGCTTACAGTACGTAAGGGCTAGTAAAAAACTTCAAGCTTATGTTAATAGAATTAACGGTTGTTGAGCTTTAAACTTTAAAGTTTTCAAAAATTCCTAGAAGTTTGGAGGGTAGGGACCTCGATGGCACAGTGCGAATACGCGCTGTCAGTCGAGGTCCTAGTGAAATGCGTGTAAATCGGCCGCGTGGTCGAACCCCGGTTGAGGGGACGACCGTATTTCAGTTAGTTAAGTTAAGGGTGTATGTTGCATGAATGGATAGTATGTAAGGGACGCCCGCACCCCCCTGAAGTATTACGAAAGCGGTTCCGGGGCGGGGAGGTAGTATGAATGAATAAAAAAAAGAAGTCTGGAGGGACGAAGGTTAATAATGAAAAAAAAGTTTTTTTAGGTTTACTCTACTACATTACAAAGGCTTTGATTAACTTTTGTTGCGAAAGACCGACCAAATTATGGTTTTTTTTTTGTTTATTAACGAAGCTAGCATTTCAGACCAATTTAAAAAATCGGACTTTAATGCTCTCATACTCAAAAACCGTAATTGCATTTGACAAAATTTTTAGTTGATTATTTTGCATTAATATGTAGAATCTATTTACTAATGTTTTTGATCAGTGAGTCTTTTTGCATTGCCCGGAAATGCATTTTAGCTTCTTATTCTTGATTCATTGTCATGTTTAACTCGCATGTTTCGGCTTAGATATTTAGTCAACTATTCTCAGATCCATGTTATATTCAGATAATTGGATGAACAACATCTAGCGTCATAATACAATGTTAGAAATCTCTAATTAAAAAAAACTGCAAAATTGCAAGGTAAAACGATTTTCACAATCGTGGTAGACTGTTACACAATTTTCTGAAAATTATTCTTTAATGCCCGCATACTCAATAATCAAAAATTCAATTGATTTAGGATCCCCTAACTATTACACGTATAGTACATCACATTTGTAAAAAATTAAGCGCTTTCCTCACTTTTCAAAAATAATTATTAATTATGCATCTAGGCATTTATTTAAATTTCTGTGATGGCCGAGGCTAAACAGATTTGAAAACTTTATTTAACAACGAACATCATCCGTTGAGATACTTATTCCAGAAATTTTTAATAAGTTTTAGTTTGTGTGCCTGGTTCCTCAAAAATGCATTATCCGATCTAAGGAAATTTAATATTTAATAGTAGTATATTCAGAAATATACGATTTTGTTTGCATTTCTTCAAGTATTTTGCCTTCACTTATCCCCATGTTTTTATTCTGTAATGGTTTTGAATTAGAGGACCATGTTTAAAAAATAGTGGTCTGAGAAAAGAGGGTTTAATTTTCCATTTCACTTTGAATTCTGATAGTAATATATTTTGTGAAAACAGAAAGATCTTGACAAAGAGTTGTATTTGATATAAACAATCAACTGTATTTTTTAATTTTCAGTACCATATTATTATAGCGTTAAATAGTGCTCGGCGTGGCATGCCTCTCCAATCCAGTTGACGCCACTGTATCAAAGGTATGGGTTGTAGCAGCTACACCCAGCTAAAAAGACTTGCATCTAGAAGAGAGGAGTATAAAAGGAAAACGTTGCAACAAACCAATCCTTAGGACTGTTAACCGAGGGAGAGAGGATCGAAGTAATTATTACATTAAAAATATAGAAAACACTGTTTTTCTTACAGGATAAATTCTAATTACAAATTGCAGAAATGTAGATTTACCACTTACTGTGTTCATAGGAAGAACAACTAACTGTAATGATAAATACATTTTCATAAATTTATTTCTCAAAAAAATAAATAAGCCTGGTTCGTCCAAGACAGATGTAGTACTCTCAATAATTACTACATTATATAGAAAAACAAGGAAACTTTCTTATATTATTGTAGTGATTTGATTGTAAAGCACCCAGTAACGCCGTTTGAAATTAAATTATATGTTATGGGCCAAACGAGCTTTTTCGTCGACCCGCAACAGGATAGGTGGAAAAAGTCCTACAGCTTAGGTCAGAGGAGTACAGGAGGTTTACGGAAACCGCTTACGGGAGGAAATCTTGCTAGTTTTGTACAGGGTATGTCAAATTTAACGGGCGCCGCCTTCCATATCACAGTGGATTGCAGGTTCTCCTGAAAGGCCGCGAAGCCAGCAGCTTACGGGAATCTTAATCGGACTCACCTTTATTGTGCCTCCCTCCTGTTTATAAAGCTTACAAAGTTCGTGCACACACAAATACAAAATATACAACAATAAAAGATGTACTAAATTTCAAAACGCATATAATTAACCTTTTGGGAATAAATACAAAAAAAATGACAGCAGATGGTGGTATTATAGTTCACTACTACAAACGGTTAACTTGAACAATCAAAAGGTGGAACTCGCTGCCCCTGGCTTACGGCATTTCAAATCTTTAAACAAATCTACGTGGCCAGTGGCGTCTGAGTTTACAAGAATAATACAATATGTAATTACTTTTTACAATTAATAGTAAAAAAAGACAAACGGCGACTGAACGTCGCTTTTTGTCGCATAAAAGAAGGGTTCAATCCCTTGAATTTTGAAAGTTAAAGGCGTAAAAGGTTTTTTTCACAACACAAAACCTAGTTCTTTTACCTTGGCTTTCGGTGAATGGGGTAGAGAGAGAGGCAGGCACAATTTTGGGGTGTTCTTTAGAAGCAGGGAAAATCCACGGGCACGCCCCTGAAGACTGGATCGATTGGAGTCAACGTTAAGGGCCAACACTTCAATACGTTCGTCGCAACAACGGCACTACCAGAGAGACAGAAAATGGGCTCTATATTAATCCACCAAAGGCGATCGGCAATTTCACAATAAATTGCCTTTCCAGGGATAAAATTCCAACGTGATTCTTTAAATCCGACACTTGTTGATGGTTCTGTTCACCCCACGATGAAAACAGCGATACGAAAATCACGCGATGGACACCCATCGAAAACCGAAGCCGCCCCTGATTACGGCGCTTATCGCCAGCGACGGAGCCGAAGGAGATGTTAAGTCCGACTGCCGAGGAAACACAACGCGAACCTGAATTGCCCAAAAAGATTACACCACATTGAGAAATATGGTGCCACAATTCTGGAACGAAATAACACGTGCGACTTCCGAAAATTGTTTTTAATCGGCAAATCCAGCCTACAAAGGGAATCTTTCAAAGGCTTGGCGAAAGTGGCCTCCCATAACTCAATCTTACTAGCGATCGACTTAAGAATGGCAATAAAAATAGAATTTTGATTCCTATGAAGCGACAATTAAAATACGACTTTAATTCAGATGAAGTGGCACAATCATATAAACATAACATATAATATTGTCATTCGTGTAACAAAACATCCTATTCTATGACGGAAAATTCATAGCTGTTATAGCATTCTAAAACTCTGTGTATGTGCTTCGCGTTTAATATATTTTCTATAACGCCAGTGAAAATTAATTCAACTGCATTTTTTTATCCAACACTGTATGATTAGTTTCTATAAGAAGATGCATATATTGTGATGAAATAATTACAACTGGCGATTTTTTCCATTATTTCCCCAGCAGCATTCACATATTTCGTGGTACTTTTCAATGACTACCCACTATACTTCTTTTTAGACATGAAAATTTTCCATATTTATGCCGGCATCCTCCGATTTGTTTACTTTCAGCGGAGGGATATGAAAATTCTACATAATGTTCTTCAGCGTGATTTTGTACTGAATAACCCCAAAATTTTAATTATCTTCTTCTCAAGCTAATGACAAATCAGCGAGATATTATACCTACGAAAGATTCTCTGGAGTAGAAGTGTTTACACTTCTCATGGTTCGCAGCCTACTTCAAGTTGTGGGTCCCCTATGTCTGTGGCACTTTAAATGCGCTACACAGGCATAATAGAAACGATGACTGCGAATAGTAAAAGATAAAGCACTCGAAGAAGAAGTAGAATCGTGCCATAAAAATCAAGTTTGACCATATATAATTCAGTTCTACTATTAATTTTTCCTGATTTCTAATTTTCCGCCCACAGTGAACGAATAAAATGTTTTTTTACTGAACACGATTAAAATAACCGGATCGTTTGCCCTTCAGTATAAACATTTACCCACATCTACTGCTTGTATTTTTAGTTGATTAATAGTATATTCTTCAACGAGTGTAGAATGACAGCTATTATTCACGAGGATGAAAATTCTGTCACGAGCCGAAGGCGAGTGACAGAATCATCCGAGTGAATAATAGCTATTCTACACGAGTAGGAGACTATACTTTCTCTACGACTATTTCATAGGAAGTTACAATTTTTGGTCTGAATCAGTATTATAAAAATTTTGCTTTAGATGAACGTATATCGGTTCACTAGCCACAACGATTTTATGCCGTGTGTACTGTTTCTGAGATTTCCTCGGCAGTAAATTACACGTCGTTTTCGCGGTTTCCGTTATTTCTGGTGGCAAACACATCTCAGCGTTTTCGCTGTCTGAATTATTCATACCTAGTTCTTACTGTTTATACGAATACGAAAATTTAAAACTGTTTTTGACAGTTACTTCAAAAACAAGTGGGAGATCCAAGCGCTAACATGCCACGCCCATTGGATTCTGATTCATTATTCTACCGTTTTTTACAGAATCCAACTGCAATGGAGAATATCTATCATTCTTCAACTAAAAAGGTATATGTAACGAATACATTATATTATAGTCGTAGAGAAAATCATTATTTATACACTTACAAAAAAGTTTTGATTTTAGGAATAAAGACTGCAGAAAACCATGTCTAATGAGTACCGTGTCCTCGTGGCCCTCAGTTTGGCAATTCGTTGCTATTGAGAAAATTTCCTACCTATCTCAACGCGCTTTCCAAATTTCGCACACATTCGTTATTTCTGTTCAGATAGCTAGCGCTGTCAAATTTGAAATTGTCTTTTTTTGCTTTGGAGATAGATTAAAACGTGTTTCGTCTCGGAAAAGCAAAAGTTTGTTAACTTCGAATAGAAAACAAATGGTTTTAGATTGTTACAATTTCAAAGCTTAGTTGTTTTCAATTAAGTAATAATTCATAAGCTTCCATTTATAATTTTTCATATTGTATTAATGATAATTTAGGGTACTGTGGAGGAGTAAAAGATTACAAAAAGTTTTCCAACTTGTACTTGCACTGAAATAATAAACACCGAACTAAGAATCAGTATATGTAAGACTTTATATCGGATTAGCTAAGGCTTCATTGTCAATCAAGATCAACATCTTTTTCGTTGGGCATCGGCTTGTTCTCCGCCACGTGTTTCTCCTCTGCGCTAAGGTAGAAGCACGGGGGACCTACAGTTTAACGTCGAATCCGAACGACAAAAATTCCAGAGAAGGTTTTTAGCATTAAGATCCCACGGTTGCAAGTCGAATTGGGAAATTCTATGTGCTAGATTGCAGCATAATATTTTTATACGCTACTCGATAATGCTGGGGATTCGAACCTAAGCCGGAATCTACTTTTTGCCCAGAAGAGGTAGATAACCAATACTCATATGTACATTTATGTGGCAGGTGTTTTCCGCGATGCTCTAATTGCCTTTTAATATATTTGTATTAGTTCTAGACCTATCTTCATAGGGACTATATTTGCCATAGTAGAGACATGTAAGCCCTTGTCTAATGCCATGCTGACTGCTTTACTTACAAACAACCAAATTTTTCTCTTAAAAGTTGTTCAAAAATGTATGACATTACATGGCAATATATCCACACTGAAATGACATACGGATTATCACTTACCGTGTAATAAAAGTGTTACGTTATGATCGGGTGACCTAGGTGGCCATTCGATTTGTTGTATCAATCTGACTTAGCATTCATCAAACACCGGATGTAAATAATTTAGAACAATGTTTCCGTAATTTGACATAGCTGTATCTTGTTCAAGCATTAAATTCCCTTTTGTTCACCATATGATAATAAGGTTAGATACCCGTTAGCAGTTAGAAAGTGCTCCAGTAATTATCCGCTTATTAATTAATGTGTAAAATAGTGTCGTTTTATTTGCAGCTGTTTATCTAAATTTATAATTTTTTACGCTAACTTAAGTACTACCTAAATAATTTCTTGGAAATTATTTCGCGTACAATTAATTTGAAGTTGTTTGCGTTTCTAGGGGTTTAAATCGCATACTACAAACTTATGAGGCTTGGCAATTTAATTCTCGGGCTGGCACAATAAACGGAAACGCAATTTACATAACACGAAAAGTATTTAATGTATACCTATTCGAAGTAATCTTCATTTACTTTAATACACTTATTGCAACACAACTTTTTGAAAACAGTTGACAGAGGCGTCCGAAGAAACTTCTTTCAATTCGGCGATTATATTTTTCTTAATATTTTCTACACCCTGAAATCTTTTCTATTTGAGAATAGTTTTCACTTTAGGAAAGAGAAAAAAGTGATGATCCCTAATTAGGTGACAAGGGTGGATGAAAAGTACTTCACAATCAGTGCAGAATGGGCAGGTGCATTGGCGTGCAACAAAAACCAGCTGCCATCACTTCAACGTATTATGCACTATTTACTGTGTGTCCTTCAGACACAAGTTCGTGCTGGATCACACTCTGTTTATCATAAAATGTAACCAGCATGGCTTTCATTCTGGATATTGCAAACGAAACTTTTTGGGTTTCATCACTTGTGACAAAGTAGTTAAAATATAGACATTACTCAACAAGTCTATATTAATCTATTTTTATTCATCCGTATGACTTTGCAGGACGAACTTTGCGCAGATCTCTTGCCCAAATTTTCATTTAAAAAAAATTTGTCAAATCTTGTCCTTGATGTTCAACTCAACTTATCAACTTATCAATTAGAGAACCATTCGACAATTTTTTGTCACAATTGCACAAACTGTTGCAACAAAAACTGTATTTCGAGAACTCGACAAACCCTCGGTTCTAGCGTCATCTCGAACATCCTCGCGTTCATCTTTGAAACGTTTAGACCATTTAAACAAACTCGTAATTAAGGTGTTATCACCACACACAGTTTTCAATATTTCATTCTTCTTCAATGTTCGAGGTGTTTCTGTTACTGCAGACCCAGCAGAAGTTGACGGAGCTGTACGAAAACCAATCGAAGTTGACGGTTGCGCATCATCTGCAACATAGTTTTGAATTTAATCTCCATTGAATATTGTTGTATTTGATGAATTTGCTGCATCGAAAATTAAAAAAACAAAATGCTCAGGTATGTCACCAGAGTTATATGGATGAATTCCTCAAGCTTTAAATCCTGCCGCTCCATTAGCTACAGTTGCAACATTTTCCCATAAATTGCCTATTAATCTAAAGATAACTAGTCTTGTTAATTTTCTACCTTTGTTTTGAATCGCCCAATTCTTAGTCTCTTGGAAGAAGTAGGTTTTCAGTGGTTTGAAAAATGCTCTATTGAATTGCTGAATTGCTTGTCGTATGACTGAGAAGACAAAGCATCACTACATCATTTTCCGATGCCAATTGTAGAAGTTCAACACTATTGTAGTGTAAACTATGCCCGTCTAGTGCTTAACCGTACCAGTACCCTTCTTTGATAGAATATTCTCCATGAATCATTTTACAAACAGCTCAGCAGTTATGTAGGACAATTTCATTCATTTCTGTTGGAGTTTTCAGTAATTACAGCAAAATTCAATATTCGCCCGTTGCTCCATGACGACTGACATACGACGTGCGTGCTAGCGTTCTGCGCAAAAACCGATAGCACTTCGATCTTCGCCTGATCACCCTCTATTGATAAAAGCTATTATATGCAGCTTTACTTTTGGTTTAATGTTACGTGACTCCAGTGCTGCAGCGTCAGTGCTGGAATGAAATTGCCAAACCTCGTAAGCTACACGATATAGGGACGAGTGTTCAAAAATGGGGTTAAGTAGGCTTATGGAAATTTTTTTTAACTTAAATCTATGTTAAAACTGTATATGGAACGCTCTTCGGTTTTCTCCCGTTCGGTTCGTTCTGACATTTGAAACCTGCTAAACTTCTTATCAGTCGGCAAGCCTTACCTATTATTTCTTGTGATTTCATTCTTATTTGTGCTTTTTCCTATCTAATTAGTTCCTGCTAATACGCAAGAGTGTGTTTAGAATCACCGTAATTATATTTTTGCAAAGTGAACAGAAAACGTGTATGATCAAATGATATATTTGCAATAGAGAATCAAGATTAATGGGATAAAGACGTATTTAGTAAAAATAACCGCGTGTAGAAATATTGTGTCGAATTTCGATAAGCTGATAGATTATAAATAATATAAAGGAACCTTGAATCAATCTATAACGTTGTTTCGTGAGACAGGAAGCGTAGCCAAACAGAAGGGTAGTGCGCAACTGATTCGTACCACGAAAACTGTGGATGCTATTAGGAAAATGTTGTATTCCCAGCATTTCTAATAATAAATTATATCATTTTGTGTTCCATGTTTTATTATAATAACCAATTTCACGTTTGTAATTCATAGTGAGGTACGACAAGCGTTAATGCTACCAAATTTTACATTTGCCCATTTTAACACTAATTATATGCTACGCTACGCTAATTACTAGTTACGTTTGTTTGCACACCCATTACCAAGTTTTTAAACGTATCATCTAAGGTTGTGTTTCTTAATTATAGTCATAAAAACGGCTGCTAATGAACTCTTTATGATTTTTGGTAGCGGAAAACGCTATGGAAGGTTTTAACTTTTGATGTTGGTTTAATTCGATTTGAAATTATGTCTTCTGCAGTCTTCTTAAGTGTTGTTCTTAATACATATCTTTTATAGATTAGTCAATTCTCCGTATTTTGTTGATTTAAGTAGCACGTCGATTACGAAAAAAAAACACATAAAACCTTATCGAGTACTTGGCACTAGCTATTAAAACAAAAATGAACGCCATGAAACATTATTACTGTAAATTTATTGTAGTGATGTGTAATTGGTATGGGTGTATATACGTGGATTTGTTTTGACTCGACAATTTGCGATATATTTAAAATTTGACATTATATATACAGGGTGTATCACAAATAGGTACAAATATTTAAACCAGTAATAGATTGGCTTAAGTAGAATTTAATGGTACTATTCATTTTTCAAAAATCATTAAGTTTATTTTTTTGAATTAAAAAATGAAATAAAATTTTGTTTGAGAACTGCTGATGATACATAGAAAATGCATGTAGAAGGTTATTACCTAATTGTAAAGTAAATCAAAAGTGGCAAACACGTAAAAACTGGTCTGGCTTGCGATAACTGAATAGAAATTACTGACCTACCTAATAGTATTGGTTTGTGGCAGGTGATAAGAATTTTTTTTGCACCTCTATCTTACTCTCCTTTGCATAACATGTCTTTAAACTCAAATTTTTGTTATTATCCTGCGGTAGTCAAACGATTTTGGGTCAAATTTTCAATTTTCTCATATCTTAAGGGTCCCATTGCCAAAGAAATGTTTTTTCTAGTTTGTATATATTGTAATCTACCATCGGAGTTAATATTTGTACCTATTTCTGATACACCCTGTATATAAATATGTAAAATTTCAGTAATTACTTTGATATTATTAAGGTGTATTGTTGCTACAGTTTTTTCGCCCTATTTTCAAGGATTTGCATAGTCCTACCAAACACATTTGAAAAATTAACTATATTCGTAGACATTTTATTGTAATACGAACTTATTAAATGACTACTTTGTTTTTTAAATTTTATTGTTTTCTTCTTATTCTTCACTTATAATAATAACGGTGAGGCTTTATACTCCATGAAGGATTTTGGCGTGCAAGGCGGAAAGTTAGAGCACCCATGTCCTTGTTCTCGCACCCGATTGTCGCGTGCCAAATTCATGACACGTGGTGATGTGGTGGGCATTACGAATTAGGTAATCGCGTTATTACTCCTTATTCATTTGAACGCAAGTACCGAATTATTTAAAGCGACTGGGTAGGCCGCTCGTCAGGCATCGTGTCGGGGATTTGAACTCCCGACCTTACGCACCGGAGCCCACTACTATAACGCAGTATAGGTGCTGCATATAAAAATTAAATAAAAAATCTGACCATTTGAATTACTTGCCCGGGTTGTGGCTGAAGCAAAACCACATTATTCAGAATGTTGTAAAGAAACGAGTTAAACTATGAAGGTATGTGGTTGTAATGGATAATAAAATTTCTAGCCATTGTAAGAATATAATCACACAGAAACAAAACTGTTGAATATCAACTTATATACAGTTTTAAAGCAACAAAGCTCTTTCTTTAAAGGAAAAATAATCGATTTTTAATCGTAATACTAACCATAAATGTAGAATGTGTCAAAATTATTTGTGTAGGAATGGAATATACAAGGTGGTGACAGCAGAGAAACCAAAAGAAAAATTAACACTCCCAACGGGCATTTTTATTATACATGGCAGTTATTCTAAATAATAAGGAAAGGTTTTTTTCTGTAACATTAGCCATATAACCAAAATACAGTTTTTTTTTTTCAATTTTGTTTGCACCTTTGGAGCCCTCACATAAAAGCTAAATACAGTAGATGTTGGACGTCAGATAGGTGAATATTAACACATATGAGGGTTGAGCTTTTTTTGTTTAGCATATCCGGCTGTTATGGATCCGAGACGAAATTATACAAATGTGAAAATTTAGTTGCCTGATATTCAGCATAGGACACTAAATTTAGAAATTTGGGGAAATTTAAATATAAACGCACCTCTATAAAATATATTCAGTGCCTATTAATTGGGTACAATCACATAATAAAATAAAAGCCGCAAGACTGTTGATTCGTAAAGAAAGACCATTACCAAACAATCTGCTTTTTTATGGATGTTCTTTTAGATATAATTTTTAATATATTTAATATATATATATGGTATGTTATTAAGCCCGCGATATTAGTGGGGCCTCTTCCACCCACCCTAATCAATGCTGATAGCGTAGTATACTTAACGGATGTAGACGTATTCGAAGAAGGCCCCGTAGAGGGTAAATGTTTCTTTCTTTATTTGCATTTTATATGTTTACTGTCCCTTGTGTAGCCCGAATATGTTATTGGTACGTTTCGTAGCCCTTTTATATTGAAATCTATATTTTGCGGTTGCTCTGTAGCCCCAAGCTGTCGCCAATCTGCCAGACCATAATCGCACTAACGAATGCTTTATCACCTTTCTTTATTGTATTGTTTGTGGGACCCTTCAAGGTAGCTACAAAACAGGAGTCAGCTCCATGTCAGATGATGATGATGATGATTTTAAGAATTTGGATATAATTACTATTATTGTGAGCGATGTTGTTATCGTTTACAATTAAACGTGCATTCTTACTATTATGCCTTGTTTACGAAAATGCGTCGACATAACGAATGTCAAGGCATTTTCGTAAACACAAAACAGAAATTAAAAATACAATTTCCATAACACCAAAGTATTTAATTGACTTAGCATTGTTCTTTACTGTAGGTTACAAGCACTACCCATTGTTTTTGCGATCATGGCTACCCGATAATTGCACGTCTTAACGACAACCCAAAATTTGGGACAAGCATTTTAAGGCAAACGGTTGCCTTTACGCGTATGAACTAAGAGTACCTTATTTTTGTATTTTTTAATTCTCTTTCAGAAAATAAAATAATTTTAAAACTTTCCACTAATAACAAAGTTAGAGCTAAAATAAGATTTCAGTGGTAGGTAGTGCGTTTTACGGTCAAGTCTGGTTAATGAAAATAATTCTGTCACTGTATTGCATAATGGTAAGTATGTGTGCCAAATTTGAAAGAAATATCTTTAGAGTTGTGGAAATTACAATAAAAAGAAAAAATAAAAAATTGAACTTTAAGGCCCTATAACTTCTTAAGGAAGGACTTTCTGCCTAAGGTATATTAGGTTTAATCGGTTTATTTTTACCTAAAGAATCTATGACTAAATGTTGGCCCATTCTTTCTGAGACACCCTGTATATGTATGTTTGAACGGAATACTATAGAGTATAGACTATAGAGGCTCTATTTCAGTGCTCGATAATATGCATCGACGGCCGGTTCTAACATCCCGAAGGGGCTGCGAGGGACGCCGGCTAAATTTTTACGCCGATTTTTATTTTTTTTTTGACGTTTCGGCGCCCCTTTCGTGGATGTTTGAACCGCCTTCGCCGACCGTCGATGCGCCGTACTCATGCGAACAGATTGAGCTTGCGACTGACCCGCTGCGATGACCTGGACACGTGCTGGACGTTGATTCGTGTTGAACGGTACGAGCTACGGGAAAGTGCCATAAGGAAAAGTTGTTGTCCTCGACCAGGCCAACAACATATTTGGACCGCAAGTCGCAAAATTTTCCGGTCATTTCATTTTTTCTGGATGAATATTTTTTTAAGAAACTCAAGGATCAGACGAAGAATTAAAATACCTTTCAAGTGAGGTGTCACTCGACCCCTATTGCTATTTAAAAAATAGCTCAAGATAGCGCCTAGTCGCCATTTTGAAAGTTATAAAATTTAAATATGGGCTGGAAAGTAGTATTTAGCCTCCCATTAAAGCACACAAAATTTCATGATTAACCCGGGTGGGGCCCACGGTTGTTAGCGGCGGACCTGCCCCTGGACACAGGGCTCCAAGACGGCGTCCACCGCCGGTGCGATAATCCACCGTTGAGACTGACCTTTAAGTTTAAACAAATAAAATTATAATTAAAGTTTGATATCTAATCATTTGCTATAATCTACCACTTTTGATTTGAATAAAACGCACAGATATATAGAATTCTTCGAATGTTTTCATTTTAAAAATATGTTATAAGAGAAAGAATCGTTTAAATCGGATTGTTGGCCCGTTTCACAAAATTTGGCGCGTCAATAATTCAAGTTATAAAGAGAGTTCGTTGCACAGCGCGTCTGCATAAACACAAGTCGAAGCTATGCCGTTATCGCAACGCAGGGTTGTCCTATATAGGGCTGAACAAGATGCGGCAAATAATTGTAGGCTTCTCTTGTATTTAGATATACGCAAAACGCCATCTGCAGTGAACCTTCGATAACTATTTTATATATTTGTAAGGCTACATAGGTCGTATATAAGCCCAACTGAAATGTTGCGACAGCGCTGAACTACCATCTGGCTCACACGTAGTGGTGATATACACGCAAAACTTTGTTCGGTCTGGACGCGGGCTACGCAACATCCTTTCGGGCTGAATAATGTACCATTTATATATTGGTTGGGCCAGACAATGACCGTTTATAAGTGTGTATATATACATATATATATATATATATATCAATTCAGGTCTGGTGATTGCGCTGGTCAGTGCATCCTGTCGACATATGGGTCGTCATAAGATTTCCCCAGTTGGTTCTATGACAAGGAGCATTATCTTCCTAGAAAATAAACTTTACTTCGCCAAGCACGTCTTTCCCACTAGGGCAATGTCTTAGTATGCACTACTTGGAGGTATGTTGTGGTATACAGAAGAATACAAACGATTTGGAACACTTTTTAAAAGCAGGCTTAGATTTGACGAAAATTTAGCATTGTAAGTAGGTACCTTTTTATATATCAAGTCCTAATTAAATCTAAATTCAATGGCGTCCTTTTTTAAATTGTTTTAAACGTAAAAATATGAAATAATTCCATTGCAATTGTTATATTTAAATCATTTTAATTCAGTGACAAGACTAGTATTTTGTAGATTTTCATCATTATTCAGAACTTCTAGAACCTTTCTTGGCATAAAATTTATTAATTCTGAAACTTATATCCTCATATAGCTGCCTCTTTTTTAGCACCAGTTAAAATATAAATGTGTAACAATTTTGATTGAACTGACAATAAGCGACAGTAGACAATAATTGACATCCAGGCACTGCAGAAAACCTCGTTTACAAAATAAGATACTGTTGTCCCAAATTTCTTGCATTTAAATTACATCATCCCAGAGACTACTACCTCTAATCAAGGAACTCCTTAAACAGACAGCAACTCCGTACTCTTGTTTGGCCGCTTAGCTGTTGGTAATACCCGTTTTGGTGAAAAGTTTTCTCCGGGAAACCTTCTGATATACATATTGCCACTATATTACTGATATTAAAGGATGCTCAAGCTCATTATTAAATAGCACCACATGCTACTACTCCGTAGTCTAGGTCTAATGTTCCTCGATCCATAGCAATTGGTGGGTTCTTTACTTGGAAAGGAATGGATTTTTTATGCCCTACATCGTCTAAGTCTAAAACTAGCAATCTTCCTGTGGCCCTTACACCTATAGAAACCACAACTTGATAGACGAAAGTCATCTATCATATGGGTCTAAGATTTCCATTGATCGCGGTTTGTTATCAAGTTTTCCAAATTCATTATCCTTGCTAATAACACGAATTACGTAAAATGGGATATTTTTACTATGGTCTCGATTTGACTACGGGCACTTCCTTGATGGTGAAAATTATTTCAAACCGCCTTTAACGTGAAATTTCGTTTGTTTCTTCTTAGAAGTCATTTTGTAACTTTTAACGACATTCAAAGAGCAAATATTATCTTATATTAACTATCTGAAATAAAGATTAGTTTTAATGTACCTACGGTACTTACTAATCGTCTTATTGTTTACAAATTAATGAATTAATAGATAATCGATAAATGGGAATTCCCTAAGAAAGCTTTATTTCAAACTTTTCTGTAGAATTAAAAAAAATAATTAGTACATACATTTATCAATTGGATCACGCGAATTTATAAAAAAAAAGTAAGTTGAAGTTCAAAAACAGTTAAGGGCTTAGGTGATCCAGCACTTTTGAACGCCACTGTATATTCAATACAGCGTGTCTAAAAATCAGTGGCCAATATTGTTTTTTTCGAAATTGCTTAATAAACTGCAATCGAAAAACGGGGAGGCAGTAATTATCGCTTTTAAGTTGGTACTGATGATAACTATATGAAGCATGCTTTTTGGTAGTGACATTTAAACATCAAATGAATTTTATGAAAATTACACTTGGCTTAATTTAATCAGCACGAGAAATTCGTCTTACATCAAAGTGAATTCAATTAATTCGACTTTATGTACATAAGAATCAAAGAGAATATCAAATACGCTTTTACGTCTTGTTTGAAAACAAATGCTATCCTAGAATATTTAATGGAGTAATCAATTAACACCAAGATATAGTTTGACAGACTTCCGTTTCTATATAACCAATCGACTGTCGCTTTTTATTGATAAAATATGAACAATCGCTTCCATTTAATGAAAATAAGCACAACGTCTATTGAGTGTCAATCTCCCCTGTTCAAAAATTTTTTACAAAAATTCACATGGCAGATGAAACATTTCGATCCGTTAGTAGTTTTAGAACTACTAATGCCATCACCTGGGGTGGCTCAGTGGTAACAGAGTCAGGCGTTGGATGAAATAGTCCAAAGACTTCCCGGTGCGAGTCACTCCATGGGTCAGAACATTTTTCTAATACCCTGGGTGGTCGGTACTGGGTCCCGAGCTCCATTTGCCATTGGGGATCAAATTAATGACACTCCTCGTGCTAGGGTCGCACTAGAGGAGTAGCAAGACTCCAGACGCATACACCTTACATCAGGCAGGTTAAGTACAGTTACGCACCAACACGGTAACCCGCAGTGTAGGGTCCTGTGGTGCATAGCACAAATTAGCCTACAAGGCCTGTAAAAGTTCCATAATAATAATAATGTTTTAGTTCATTCCGAGAACTTTTCGAATGATCATCGTATTTCAATTGGCAGCACCTTAAATGCATGTCCGCACCCCAATGTGGGCGTAGATGATATTTTTGTGCGGTTATGAATTTTAATACGCCGTATCAGTGAAATCAATTGGAAATGACATTGTAAATAGACTAGCGTAGTGCTTGGTACTACTTTTGTAAATATAACAAAATTTAAAAGTGCAGTAAGCATAATATCTTTGAGAACAGTGGAAGCAGGTCCGTAGTGTATTTCGGAAGGTGTCTGCAGGAAATAGGTAAATGCATTCTTGTTCTACGAAGAAAATTTGATTTCGCAGAATGCGAAGCCGCGTATTGCATATATTTCTTGTGTTACTACAGTTTTAATACTCAAGCATGAAATGCAATTCAACGTACTACACGTTTCGGATTGTACATTTATTGTAACCCTTAAAAAATAGTAAAGTGATATCTATATCTAGTAAAATAGTGAATACTTATTTAGTTACAGAAACACTATTCGGCGCCGTCAGTTTAAAGAGTAGTCTAACAATAAACTATGATATACAGGGTGTATCAGAAATAGGTACAAATATTGAAACCAGTAATAGATAGGCTCAAGTAGAATTCAATGGTACTATTCATTTTTCAAAAATCATTAAGTTTATTTTATTGAATTAAAAAGTAAAATCAAATTTTGTTTGAGAACTGCTGATGATACAAAGAAAATGCATTTAAGCTGTAGAAGGTTATTACCTAATTGTAAAGTAAATCCAAAGTGGCAAACTCGTAAAAACTTATCTGGCTTGTGATAACTGAATAGAAATTACTGACCTACCTAATAGTATTGGTTTGTGGCAGGTGATAAGAAATTTTTTGCACTTCTATCTTACTCTCCTTTGCATAACATGTCTTTGAACTCCTGCGCTATTCAAACGATTTTGGGTCAAATTTTCAATTATTATTTTCGCATATCTTAAGGGTCAATTGCCAAAGAAATGTTTTTCCTAGTTTGTATATATTGTAATCTACTATCGGATTTAATATTTGTACCTATTTCTGGTACACCCTGTTTAATGAAATTCCAACATTATTTCATATACTTATAGGGTGTCCCATTTTAAACTTGGAATTTGAATTTGACGCCATTTTCTATCCTTATAACCAAAAATTTATTCATTTGACATCTGTCATCTTGACACTAGCCACATTCATTATACAGCGTTTCAGAACATACAAAAATATCGCAATTCTTTGGGAAAGTTCGTTCTGTTGTAAAGACGTTATGCAAATAATCAAAATTTCCTGGCCTCGTCATTTCCCGACAAAGTGACATCAACTAGGCTGCGAAATCTAACGCCTCTAGACTTTTTCTTTTGGGGCTTTGTGAAGAACTACATTCGCCGAGATATTGATGAAATTGGGTAGTGATTATGGTAAAATGTAATTTAAAATTTCACAAAACTGTCGGACTTCATCATAATTGCCACATTCTTTTATCAAGTGCTTTACTGTTAGAAACATTTGACATGTATCCAGGGGTGGAAGTCCGTTTAAAAACGGACACGTTTCCGATTCAAATTCATCAAGCACAAAGGACAAATAGTTTATTTTTCGTAATCAATCTAAAAAAAATAGAAACAATACAATTTCTCACTTACATCTGTGCTCCTAATATACCCGTCCATAGATGGACAGCGAGCGGTGGAAAGTAGAAGTACGGTAAAACTCGCTCGTTGCACACGACACCAAGCTTGTTGTATTTTGTTTCTTTAGCGCTCAACCAATTGCGTTCCGGCAAGATCCTTTTTCTACTTTCAACCCATGTATTACAGTTGGGAGGGTACATATTTATTTTTCTGAAAATTGGAAATATTTTTTAGAATTAATGTTTTTAAATTTTTAGTATATTTCCAATCCAGACTCTTCAACAACTTTCCCTAAATGCTTTTAAATAAAAAAGTATACTTTTTTGATATCGCTCGATACAGATTTATTTATTTTCATCAACAGCATAAAACATTCGCTTAAAAAATAAAAAAACGAATTCGAACGGCAATCTTCTATTTTGTTATTGGCCAGACCCCGACCGTATTCCTATTTTGATAATAATTGTGGTTTGGCCATAAGCACAAGAAATTTGTAATCAATTTAATGCCAGCACAAGCAGGAGATTGCCTAACCCAGTAAGCCACCACAAAATGCGGTTCATTCAGCTATGAATGAGTAGATAAGGATAATAATAGGTGCCTAAACATATTTATAATTTTTAAAAATTGTATTTACTGTACAACAATATTCAAAAACAAGGTTTTTCCACTTAATTAATAGTTTGTCGGAAATTTAGAGGGAATTGTTCGAAAATATGTAGGAAATATCGCTACGGTAACGTAACTATTGTCGAAGTTGTCAGAAATAATAATCTGATCTAATCTGGGTAATGTCGGAGAGTTGTAACTCCCTAACGAAGGAACCTCGATAGATAAGTGCGAATACGCACTGACACTCGAGGTCTCGGTGAAATACGGCCGCGTGGTCGAACCTCTGCTATGGCGACCGTATTTCACTTAGTTAAGTGAAGAAGAAGAAGTTTAGGGTGCATGTTGCATGAATGATTAGTTTGTAAGGGACGCCAACACCCCCCTGAAGTAATGCGAAAGCGGTGCGGGGGGGGGTTAACGGTAGTATGAATGAATGGGGAAAAAACTCCGTAATGAAGCGTTTTCGGACCCACATCCATAGAAACTTTTTTTCGAAGATGACCTAGGGAATCACCCCCGGTAGTTTGTCGGTGTAATTTTTAAACGCCCTGTATACAAAATGGCATAGGTTATGCTATACAACCTGGTGTTCTCTAAAAAAGCATTAAATACGGGCATTTGAAATGAATCATTCAAATATCCGACCTTCATCAAATTACAAGTGAAATACTATTAATTTGATCATAATACTGAGTACATAATGTAATCCGCCAACCTTATTAAAATTATCAAAAATACTGGAAAATGAAAACCAATTCTGTGCGCCTTTTTCCAGGGTTTTCTTACCAGCGGGGTTTTTTCGAAGAATATATTCATTTCTTTCAATTTTTTTGCAACTAAATTCAAAGACTAGTTACAGTTGGATTGCAATTCCAACAATTTAAAAATAGTAATTGTAAATTTTGCGTAAACTGTATATTTTGTACGATACAGGGTGAGTCTGCCTAGACGAATCAGCTTGATATCTCGGTTATTTGAAATATTAGGAACATTATTTTAGGACAGATTGTAATAGATAGTGCTCAAACATATTTTTTGTCTATTCTAATGAGGTTAAATAACTTTTAGAATTTTACTAAACATTCATTTTTCCAAATTTAAAACAGTTACCGTTGATGATTGATTGGAACGTTTATTTTAAGAGTTTTCCTGAATATTGTTGGGAAATTGGTCTATGAGTTCAAATTAGTGCGGTATTTACGTAAAATCGAAAATAAAACAAGCAAAACAGAGTTGCGCCGATACTGTCTTTCCTGATACTTTTAAATGCGGCTTTTCGCATTTACAAATTATTTTGTGTCAACAGTTATCGATAGCAGTCATAAGGACGCCAATTTGTTTAAATTAAATCAATTTTTAAAATAATTAAGCAACTCAATTCGCTGTGTACCACTATTATATGTTCTACGGACATCGAACAACCAAGAGGCTAAATGGACCAATGTGTTGAGGTCCCAGGTTGTCACACGAGATGTCGGATTTCGGTTTTCGACCGAAGACAATTTTTTTTAAATTAGTTTTTGGATAATATTTGCTGTATTAACAATTCCTTCCTAATCTAGCTTTAATTTTATTTGTTAATACCAAACGTGTCAACTGATACTACCGTCGTGGTTTAACGAACTATGGGTAAATAGTAAAACAAAATTATTTTAACTAAATCAACAATATGATGTAAAAGACAAAATGTTAATATCTAACATTAACAAAAAACTAACTTCAAATGTAAGAAATTTAAAAAATGGCATCGCACGGGCATTCGCTCAGTTTTTAGTGTGACAGCGTGGCACTTCATCTAACAGCCCATTTATACTCTTCGTTGCGCTATTCATTATTACATATAATAGTGATACTCTGCGAATTGGGTTCCTTAATTATTTTAAAAATTGATTTAAACTAAGTAAATTAACGCACTAATGACTGCAATCGCTAATAATTGTCACAAACTATCTTGTAAATGCAAAAAGCTGCATTTAAAAGTATCTGGGATGACAGCATCGGCCCAACTCTGTTTTGCTGGTATGTGATGCCAGTTATGTTAATGTTTCTTTGTTTTATTTTTGATTTTACATAAATACCGCAGTAATTAACCTCATGAACCAAAGCCCACACAATTTATTTAAATATTTTAGAAGAAATCTTAATGCATTTTTTTTTAATGCAGCTTCCAGAGACCAACCTTCTACGCAATGATCAACACCAAACATTTTAATTTAAAAATATTAATTTTTGTATACAGTTTCTACAAATTATTTAACCTCGTCGGAATAGTCTAAAAATATTTTTGATAGTGATTATGCATAGAGGGCCCTGCCTATTACAATCTGTTCAAAAATAATTCCTAATACATTTCATTTAAGGGATGTATCAAACTGATTCGTCTTAGAAGACTTAACCTGTATATAATTTAAATAGTAAATTATAGAAACATTATTGGTGGCTCTTTACATTTTGACAGCTTTATTTGCATTAAATTCAATGATTCTTTTGATCTAATTGATTTGTAGATATTTTGTTAGTTCTATCAAAAATTTAGTAGATGAAGCCACTAGTCGAATTTTAGCGTTTCTTTCCTTCATTTCAAAACAATAATTTTTATTACAATTTCGTCACGATTCTGTATAATTTCTTTTGACGCAGTTTCTCCTTAGCTGGTATCAGCTGATGATTACCAAAGTAGTAAATTTTACATTCATAAATGTGTACACGCAGTCGTAAACTGAATGTTTTCGTTCCTCAAATACTTTCTTCCAATAAACTCGTCATGAAAACGTTCACTGTAATCAATGTTTGTAGAGTGACGTTTCAAATTTTTATTTGCGAATGTATCGCCGCGTACTTTAATTTGAGTCGCAACTTCAACTGCAAAATACCTCGAGAGATCAGTACCCAATTTAGAAACATAAAAAAGTTTGTTGTACAAGGCGGTTGAAATTCCAAGGCTATTTTTCATTCTATAAGGGATAGATGATAATATTAATACAGGATATATCA
Organism: Limonius californicus; assembly: GCA_014611495.1. NCBI lineage: Eukaryota > Metazoa > Arthropoda > Insecta > Coleoptera > Elateridae > Limonius > Limonius californicus. The sequence goes on along the minus strand of JABXWE010020770.1, from coordinate 1,729 downwards.
GCGCACCACTAGGATCCCATAGTAGCACGTATTTTTAGGAGTTATCTCAATGGTATTTTTGTTTTCTGTTATTATTACTGCACACATTATTAAATATTTAAGAAGAAAAATTGCTATTTTTAAAATAAAATATATTACTATTAGAAATTGTGTGGTATGTAACTTTGCTTGTTGAGCAATTATATAGTGAGCCAAATATGTACATTTAAAATCTATAGGCTTCCATTGCTGACAAATAAAAATTTAGTGCTGCAACCACCCACAACACAAATTTCCCCAATCTGGCTTTGGCAGCCGTGAGTTTGAATACCTAGATTTTCTCTGAAAGTTCTGATGAATAGCACATGGCAGACAAGAGTGTCGATGCCCAGCCGTGGGACAAAAATGCTATTAACATTTTAATGGAAATAATGAAAAAGCTACAAAAGAAACCTTGAAGATAGCTGTAAGCACAATACAAAAATAATATTTTAAGAGCTACAATGTGGTTTTTAAACGATTGAAATGTAATAAAACCAAATTTGTATATATGTTGTAACAACGCAGTTACACTACTTGTAACAAATCCTGTATAGTTAATAGCTGTGGAAGTTTCACAGAAATGAACGGTAAACATAGAGATTATTAATAAAATTACAAAAAAATATTAAATTTTTTTATTGCATCCATAATTTTTTGTAATATATAATAATTTCTAAACTATTTGCAGTTTTGTCAAGTTCATGGTGGATAAATAGAGTCGATATTGTGCTTTTAATTTACTGAAAATACACGCATTAGTACTTCACTCTTTACAGCGAATTATTGTTTAATTATTCGGATTAATATTAAATCGTTACTGAATAACAATAAAACCGGTGATGTAATTAATTACCTGTTTTGAATTTTCATTAATAATACGAATTATGGAAGCTAAATCATTTCTACATGTCATTTCAACATTTCGCAAGAATTACTGGGAAGATTATTGAACATTTTACATATGTTCAAGCACTAATTTTTTTATCATAAATGTTTATTCAAAATCTTCAGATTTGATCAGTATGTAAACCCATACTAGTCGAAATCATAAAAAAAGATTAAAAATCAAAAATCGTTCCTGTTGAAGAAGGAAAATCACAAGACAATCTTGAAAACGCGAATCTCATGTACGCTCCCGTTTATTTGCGCTTCTTTGTATTACTGTTAATAACAAAATACCTGTGTGATATCTGAAAAGGCAAGCATTATATACCAAGTGTGTTCAAGTGTAAACAGAAATGTATTTATAAAAAAAAGGTCGTACAATATCACAACGATGAAAACTATAGTACTTTTCAATGTGGCCCCCTGCCTAACTATGCACCTGTGCCAACGATCTCGAAGCTTTCTAATACCTCCCTGGAAGAAGTCTTTGGGTTGCATGCGAATCCACTCACACAACTTAGACAACGTCGTTATGTGACTAAAATCTTTTCCGGATTTAACATAATTGTAGTGTACCAAACAAGTAATAAGTGGACGCGACTGCCTCCCTGGACTTTCCCATACTGGAAACTGTTCATATCATCTTTATTCAACAGTAGAGTTATTTTCCTCAAAACGGTTGTTCAAGTGCTATCCTAAAACCTTGCCTCGTAACGAATAGACTTACAAGGCTTGTAAGAAGTCCCGCCAAATATCTGCGGTGCCCCTTAATTTCCTTTTAATATGCAACCAGGCATACTTCATTCTCTACTATATACGTGAT
>JABXWE010020769.1:0-29225 GCA_014611495.1 Limonius californicus | reverse complement strand
GCAGTAACACGACCGATTGGTTAACAGGTTTACATGCCGAATTAGTTTCCGTATTATAAGTTTTAGAATCTTCTTATTGTGATTAATACTGAAACTGATGCCGCCAAAAGGTGTCAATTAGTATGTATATATAAATTGTGTTATAAAGTATGGTGAATTACAATTAGTAAAAAAGTGTACTGGAACCATCATCAACATTTGATATATTCATTTTAGAAATATATCATGATTTTTTTAAAACCATACTCAGGATTGATCATTCAATTTGCGCATTATTTTATAGAAAGAAATTAATATAACATACCAGTTGCAACGTATTGCATTATATCATGCAATGATAACTAGTGACTCAGTATTAAAAATCTGCAATTAGTGCGAAGGTTAGCTTAACAGTTTCCGGTAAAGATTCAACTGTAGATAATACCTTCCACTATTTACTACAAAAAGTTTTACAATAGTTATATTTACAGCCTTGATCAACAGTAAGTATACCAAGTCTTAGAAGCGGCTTGGCTCACGGCAAATCTTCAATAACTGGAAGTCTAACTGTGAAAACATGTCAATAAAGTTAGCCTATATCAATTTAATTACATTTTTTGGTGACGAATCAATAATCCAGAAACATTCTGAAATTCCCATATAACAAACATAATATAAATAAATAAATATCCTAACCAACAGTAAACAACTAAAATTATGAAATAATTCTTTAAAACTAAAATACCTGGGTTTTTTAATCCTCAGAAAAGATCATACGTTTTAAAAAAATGTGTTTTAGTGTAACGACGTCAGCAAAATTATTAATAAATACCCATTATTGTATATAATTTAAACCAAGGTAATACTTTGTAGGATGGAATGAAGATAGTAGTTTAAGTATATAAAACTTTGAAAAGCGTTATTTATAAACCTAAATACGTACTTCTGCAACTAAGTTACCATCTTCAGTAGGAATTTAGACTAACTAACATGTAGAAGTACAGGTAAAGACAACCTCTGGATATAAGTTTTTCACCAAATCAGAAACGGAAGTCCAATGCAAATCTAATAACGAACAAGAAATATAAATACTAAATCCCGGGCAGGGTTCACTACGCTTAACTAATTAAGGGATTATTCCCAACAAATAAATCACCTTATTTTTGAAAATATGAATGCTTACACGAATTTAATTTTTTTCCTGACACATCCTTTAACAATTTTAGATTTTCTAATGTTGTACTGTATCCTGTCACGTAAATATTAAAGAAACGTAATAGGGATGAAATACATTTGCTTTCGGAATTCTTCTAACAGAAGTTCTACTAATATCCGCATTTGTACTTATATCCCTTTGACTTACATGGGGATTCTCTTAATATTATTTATTACCTATTCTAACAGAAGTGAATATTAGTCGGAATTTTACTAACCAGGACTATTCTTTATTTTTTTAATTTCTCATTCATTCATACTACCGCCCCTCCCCCTGGAAATCACTTTCACATTACTACAGGGCGTCCCTTACACACTAATTCATGCAACGTGCACCCTAAACTTAACTAAGCGAAATGCGGTCGCCCCAGTCGGAATTCGATACCTCGACCGATCGGACCGTATTTCGCGTGACCTCGAGTGGCAGTGCATATCCGCACTACTCCACCGAGGCCCCAACCAGGATTACTCTATATACGAGTTACCAGTTTAATATGGCACTAAAATAAGAGTTATATTAAACATCAAGAATGTCCCGATTTCTAAACATACATTAAATCCTTCTGTAAAAAGGTTACGTACTTTAAGGGCAAAAATAGTTGATGATTAACAGAAACAGAACACTACAAGAACACTGTAAGTCATTATAGAAGATGCTAATTACAACAACTAACTCACCAAGTTCAACGAATTTTTGCAAAACGTATTCGTTACAGTTCTGTTGAATTTTTGAGAAATGCTATACATTCTCTAGTAAAAATATCATATCCCAAAAATGATATTGGCGCCCTCTAACATATGGCTTAGCAGGAATCCAAACAACAACCATACAGTGTGTTGACTTGAATACACTTCATAGGAAACATACATTTGTTTGGTTGCCAGATTGTTGTGTTATTTTCATATTTGCCGCTTTATATGAATTGATTTCTTAATTTGTTTGCCGCTTTGTCAGAATTAATAACGTTATTTTAATTGCAGTCTTATTTTGGGTTACCATTTCTATTTTGTCTTTCGAAGTTTGAGATATGTTAACAGTTTCTTTTGTGTCAAAATTGCAGACTCTTGTTTTTTCTCCGCGCTTGACCTCGGACGCTTCCGAGAACGCACGTGTCCGTTTTCGTTCTAGAACTTTTACATAACATTTGGAAATATGGTGCAATCTTTTGGGGGAAAGTGGAGATTCCCGTTGCGTTTTTAAGGCAGTCAATTTTCGATCACTGGTGACTCCGGTTCTCCAAGAACTCCATCAATCGGGAACCGTAATTACGTTAAGTGCTGCAGGGGCGGCTTCTGAGTTTTTTTCGACGGGTATCCGTTATGTGTGTTTCGTTTCGCTGTTTTACCAAGGGGTATAAATAGACCTTCGGCTACTGCCAGATTTATAGGAAGCACTGGATTTAACCCCCGGTAATGCCAATTCTTGGGGAATTGACCGATCGCCGTTGGACGGATAAATTGCGAAGCCCAGCTCCCGTCGTTCTGCGGCTATTTTTTTATACCATCAAAGAGTCCTGTCTTGCGTTCAACGTTAGCAGCCTGTTGAAATCGCTGTTATATTGTGCCTGCCTCGCTTTAAGCTATCCACCGGAATTCAAGGTAAAAACATCCAGTTTTGTGTTGTGATAAGGAAACCTTTTTTTTGTTCGCGTTAACTTGCAGACTTCAAATTTAGCTTCATGTAAATCCAACAAAAAACGACCTTCAGTCGCCATATGTGGTGTTAGTGGTTTTTTATCAAACTACCAGATTATATTCTGTTATTTTTGTGAACTTCAGCGTCACTGGTGGTACGTAGCTGTATGCAAAATGTAAATCCCGTTGCACCAGTGGCGGCGAGTCTTTTTCCTGAACGTTCAAAAATTTAAATTATGTAGTTCAAACTTATAGGGTTATCACTTGTCATTTTATTGTATTGTCATATTTTAACCGTTTAATTATATGTGTGTTAAAAGTTTACTGCCTCTTATTGTGTCTTTTGTACTTGTTTATGTAAGAATTTTGCAAGCTTTAAATATATAAGCGGAGGCACAATAATGGTAAGTTCCATTCCCGTAAGCTGTTGGCTTCTCGGCCTTCCACGAGGACCTACAAACAGCTGGACTTGGAAGGTGGCGCCCACTTATTTTGACTCGCCCTGTACACAACTAAAGATTTTCTCCCATAAGCGATTTTCACGAACTCCCCCTACTCCTCTGAGCTAAGCTGTAGGTCGTTTTCCATCCATCTGGTTACGGGTCGTCGAAAAAGCTCGATTGGCCCGTAATAAGAAAAGAAACAGATAGAAAGGAAAATGATATTTAAGCATGCAAACATCGAACTATTGTATGGAATACGTTTATTAAGAACAAAAACGAAAAACAAAACAATCTCAAAACTCAACGTACAAATTACGTACTTAATAATTATACAAACAGTGCTGACAATACTGATTATATTGATTATATGTATATGTATAAGGAATATATTTTTTGGTAAAATGGATTGGAATAACTTCGAAGGACTGACGAACAGTAAACTCTCCTGCTCGGGAAGACTCCAAACAGCTGAACAATGTTCAAATGTTTAAACCATGTTGAAAGCTTCTTAGTTGCATGCCAGAATTTTGCAATTGCTTGATTAAGATTATTAGCTTGGGTAGGCACATACGTGTCATTCGCAAAGGTAGCTACCGTTGCTTTAATCTCTGGTAAGGGTATAAATTGAAGAGAACTGGGCGCAAAATGCTGCCCTGCTGGATTCCGGCACGAGAGGTTTTGTTTTCTGACAGCGTTGAATTAATTTTAACAGAAAAAATTTCCATTGTTTAAGAAGGAGAAAATGATTGATTTAGGTAGGTAAGCATAGCAATATCTAGGGTATTCTTCTTAAGGCCATCTATCCATACCTTGTCGAATGCCTGTGCTACGTCGAGAAAGATTGCTGCGGTGTACTGTTGGTTTTGAAATCCGCGTTATACTAGTCCGCTGATCCTTTAGAGCTGATGGCTTGTTAAATGGCCTTCTCGAAAACCAAATTGGTATTTGGGCAGCATGTTAAGATTATGAATATGCACTAGTAAGCGACTGTGCATGGTTTTTCTAAGTAGCTTTGATAGTGATATCAGAAAGTTTATGGGTCTACAGCTGCTTATTTTATTTTTTTCTTTACCAGGTTTTCCAAACATGAGAAAATTTGCATGTTTCCAGGATTGGCGGAAGTATCCTAGTCGCATGCAGGTATTAAAAATGGAGCATGTGTTGGCTATAACCTTTCGTAGGGAGGTATTGTTATGGGTCAAATGAGCTTTTTCGTCGACCCGCAACGGGATAGGTGGAAAAAGGCCTGCAGCTTAGCTCAGAGGAGTAGGGGGAGTTCGCGGAAATCGCTTACGGGAGGAAATCTCCCTGGTTTTGTACAGAGCAGATCAAAATTAGCGGGCGCCACCTTCCAAATCACAGCTGATTGTAGGTTCTCGTGGAAGACCGAGAGCCAGCAGCTTACGGGAATCGAACTCACCTTTATTGTGCCTCCCTCCTGTTTAGAAAGCTTGCAAAATTTACGCACACACAAATACAAATTATTAAATAACAAGAGGCAGTAAGTTTTCAAACACATATAATCAAACTATTAGAAATGACACAATACAAAAAAAGGACAGCAAATGATGATCTCGTAGTTTAATAATACAAACCATTGATTTGAACGTTCAGGGGAAGAACTCGCCGCTGCTGGGGCACGATATTTACATTCTTCAAACAACTACGTGGCCAGAGGCATCGGAGTTTACAAGCATAACACAATATATGTATAAGAGGTTACTCTTTACAATTAACAGCGCAAACAAAGACAATCGGCGACTGACGGTCGGTTAAACAAAGTTCAATTACGTTGAATTTTACAAGTTAGCGCGTAAAAGGTTTCTTTTCACCACACAAAAAAACTAGTTCTTTACTTTAACTTCCGATGAATGGCATAGAGAGAGATAGGCACAATTTGCCCAAACAATGCCAAGCAAAAATCTTTACCCTGCGAAAATTTAATGATCCTCCCTGCATACAAATATATTACGAAGAAATACCCTGGAATGCCAAACATAGCGCTGTTAGATATCTGGGAATATATCTCGATACACGTCTAAGTTGGAAATACCACATCAACCAGAAACTGACCCAATGGTACAATATACTAAAGCAATTATATCCACTCATAAATCGTAAATATACCCTCAGAATCGAATGCACAGTGCTATTACACAAAACCCTGATACCACCTCTAACATTGTATGCATCTCTGGTTTGGTATAATTCCTCCAAAACCAACATTCATAAAATACAACGCTTCCAAAATAAGGTGTTAAGAAATGCTGTGAACGCACCCTGGTATGTTCCTAATTCTCAACTGCATGATGAGCTAGGCGTCCTACCAGTTGATCAGTTTATTAAAAAAATGTGCGGAAAATTTTATCGTAAACTCAAGTGCTAGCAGTGGCGCAGTTTATTATGAACTCTTTAAAACGAACATCCACACCAGACCTCAACGCAAGCTACCACAAGACTTTATGTTAACGAATCAGTTAGACGATTAAACTATCACCAATCAACATTTCCGCAGCCATTCCTCTGTCGCACAATGCTATAGTCTATGTTAATATTACGTTTATTTTTATTCTATTTACCTATTCTACGCATAACAAATATTGTTTGCTGATATGGTAATCAATTAAAATTTAAAAAGTTGAATATATTTTTGGAAACGATAACAAAAATCACAGAAATAATCTCACAAATCTTACAACTCAACACAAAAATCACAGAAACGAAACTGACCTTCCATTTCTTTCTTTTTTTGAATTGGCCTTTCTTAATAGAGCCTTATTAGTTAATAAGTAATCGTGAAATTTGCAATAATTAAAATCAGCATTTTCGAGACACTGAAGAGTACTTTCAACAGTATTGTTTGAAAGTTCATTTCTCTCGTCCGTCCATTGTATTTCCATCAAAGAAAATATTCTCTCCGCGTTACCGTTGTTACCTGGTATGGAACAAATATGTTCGCACATGCAATATAAATCTTTATATAGCTCGAGAAATTCCGTTCCTAGTTTCGAAAATACAACTACCCATTTTTCTGAAGCTATATTCGTTTTCCAGTATGGAAATTGTAATTCATTTGTTAATATTGTTTTTATTACAGTAATTTAATTAAATAAAAATGTGTCATTTATATCAACATTTCTCATTTTCAAATATTTAACTGATTTTTCTACATCCTGTCATTCCGGATTTTTTTTTCAATATCGAGGCACGCGGCGTTGACCGCTACCGGTTTGACAACACCAAACATGGTTAAGAACCGTAAAAACGACAAACCGGCATATTTGAACGTCCCGATCTAGCCGGGACACCAGGACTTGACACTCAAAGTCGAGACAATCCCAATTAATCGAGAGACCTGGCAAAGTAGCAACTCTATACTATCCACGTTGAAAATTGTCGGCAAAACAGGGTTTACATGAAAAGAGTGTAAATTATACATAGCGGATATCTACTTTTTATTTGTAGAATACTTATTATAGTTGTTGCAATAACTATACTTTTTCCATATGACACCAAAACACAGATAAAAAGTCTTTCTTAAAAAAATAATTACAAAAAGATTCTAACAGATTGAGAATTCGAACTTCTGAAGTTCGCTTCACAAAACAAATTCTTAACCATTATGCCACGCCAACACAATACGAGCGTCGGATAGATGGTATTTATAAAATATATCAATACTTAGACGAAATTTACTTTGTTATTATAAAAATAAACTTTTCAACTTGGGAAGCAGGGTTTTGAGGAATTCCATAATTGCATATATTTTCCTTATGCACGGCATTTTAAGTCAGCACACCCTATAGTGTATTTTGTCTGCAAATGGGGTTTACCAAAATATGTTAGGTGTTTGAAATAAAGTTTTAGCGCTCTAACACTTATATAAGATAATTGTACGAATGTATGCAGCACAACTAACACAGAACAACGTTGGGGGTTTTCTTAATACTTTCCAGTGTGGATAGGGATTTTTGAAAAATTCGCTATCTGCGCAGATGATTGAACCTAAATCTTCTCCACACGATCCATCTACAAGATAACCGGGCATTCAAAATATTACATACTTATTTTATTTACAGCACACACCATCTATGTACTACTATAAACTATTCAAAAATGAGTAGGGATATTGCAGTGTAAGACACTTAAAGGCAACACCAATTGCATTTATAGTAAAAAACTACCAAAACAACATCATGTAACATCTTTTTGGTAATGAACACAAAAATTACAACAAAGGTACGTTTAAAGAAGAAATTTAGCAATATTATAATGAAAATCGTTATTGTCTCCTTTCACTTAACTTACATTTATTAAATTCTTCTGCCGCTTCTGGCTGCAATAACTGCTCTGCACCTTGCTGGCATACTCTCAATTCAACTATCAATATGTTCTTGTGGAACTCTATGCCACAGTACCGGCAGTACATCCCTCAACTGTTGCACAGTAGTAGGCCTTGGATTATGATGTTCTAGCTGTCTCTACTAAAGGTCCCATGCATTCTCGATGGGGTTGAAGTCTGGAGATGGTGGAGGAAGAGCAAGATGGTTTATTTCCTTATCTCGAAGTATCTCTAAAACAATCCGAGCACGATGCGGCCTTGCGTTGTCGTCAAGAAAAACAAAACTATCCCCGTCCAACAGGTTGCGATAGTTTAGAACATGATCTATAATGATCTCTTGGTCATAACGTTGGCCCATGAGGGTACCATTAACTTTATGGAAGTCAGTACGCCACCCTAAAGACATTCCAGCCCATACCATAAGACCACCAGCACCAAAGGCAACGACTGGTTGGTTATACTGAGGTAAAGTACGCTATCTGGCACTACGATATACTCTTTGACGCCGGCTATCATTGCTGATACAATATATGGATTCATCCAAAAACAATATATTATCCCACGGTGTCGCTTGTTGAAACTTACGTCTTGACCATTCCACCCGGTGTCTCCGTTGTGACACAGTTCCTGCAGGACATCATGCAGCATTTCCAACAGCTTCGTCGGAAACTCAATTTTTTGTGACATTCTGGAGCACCTGCAGTAGATATCGAGCAGTTGAAAGGGGTGCAATCTTACATTAATTACCGGAGGTCAATCCTCACGAAGTGTTGTGTTGCGAAAACATCCTCTTCCAGGCCTTCTTGCAATCGTACCTGTTTCTCTAACGCGCGAAGGAACACGTTAAATTACGCTCTGCGTGGTTCCTATTGTATTATATGAAGTGGTGCAGGTTTTTTCTACATACAGCACTCAGGCGGTATGCCTATTGTGCAATCCGCCCTGTAAGAGTCGTCCCCAAAAAGCGCAGTGCCCACCGCGAAAGCTAGCAGCTGGTTTAAGGGGATGCGCTGTAAATCTTCCGGTTCCAGTATTCAAACCCAAAGATGCCTCATAAGACTGAGGCATTGGCACATTATGTGAAGAGAGGTTTCGTCCCCTTCAAGACATAATATGCAATTGGGATCGTCTATAATGCCGATCCTATGCAACTGTTTGTTCAGGTGACAGTGGCCCGTTACGAGTCCTGTTAGGGTCCTGATTTCCTTCTTGTTAAACTTTAGGAGCTCTTGGAACTTTGGTAGGGGTTCCTCTCCGATAAAGAGTTTAGCCTGCCTAGATCCTTGTTGCGATGACCAGTCCTGAGCGAATTAGTTATTCACCCACTTTTTCATTTGTAGTTTTGCATTGCATTGTGGTATTCCGGGAACTGGTTCTGGTCCGAACGGGTGCCCATTAGAGCCCTGTCTGGCCGCGAGTCCGCCTCTTAGTTACCATCGAAGTAGCTGTGGCCTGGTACCCACAGCAGTTTTACTGAGTTGTGTTCACAGAGTCGCATCACAGCCAAGCGACATTCAAGCACTATCTACGAAGTTACTCTGCAAGACTTTAGGGTTTGGGGAACTGATTGGCTGTCAGAGCAAATGTAGATGTATTTGTTTGCGAAATCTCTTTCTAGGTTTGCATGGGTAGGCCAGTATAGCGTAAACTTTGGGCTGAAAAACGGTGGCGTACTTTCCGAGAGAGAACAAAAGTTTTACTCTTGGTTATTCGCCATAGACACCTACGCCTGTACCGTCTTGAGCCATCTGCGAACCACACAGGGCCCTTGGGAGCCAGAAGGTTGCAGTTTTGGGTGCTCCAGTCTTCCCTAGCGGGAAGGACGATTTTGTAAAATGCGTTGAAGAAGTATCTGGTGAGCATACGATCACTTCGCATATTGAAAATGACATGGGGCTCCGCCAACCTCGACAGGACCCTCATGTGCTCCAGTGGTACCCCAGCATTTGACCACAGCCCAGCACAATTGAGCCTGTCAGCTGCCTTTCTAGCCTCAGCCTCAATCACCATGTGAAGGGGCGCAAGTACGGGAAGTGCCTTCAAAGCCGAAGTGGGGGCAGTTCGCATTGCTCCTGTCACTCCTAGACACGCTAGTCGTTGGAGTTGACCAAGACGTTTTCTTGTGCTTAATGTGCTGGTAGAACGCCACCACACCAAGACCGCATAAGTTAGTAGGGGTCTTATTACCGCCGTGTACATCCACATGATGACATTTGGTTTTAGGCCCAAAGTTTTCCCAAAGGTGCGTCTGTACATCCAGAAAGAGGCAGTTCCGCTTTGTATTTGTCTTTCTGAGTGTTCCTTCCAGGTAAGTTTAGCATCCAGGATTACTCCTAGGTACTTAACCTTCCCGGCGGCCCTCAACGAAGTGCCAAATAGTTGTGGTTCTTGTAATCCCACAATCCTCCTTCTCTTCGTGAAGAGTACTAGTTCGGTTTTGTTAGGGTTAACCGCCAAGTTGTGCTTTCTGCGTCATGTTTCCACAATTCTGAGCGCATTCTGGGTTACCCCACAGAGTGTGTTTGTAAATTTTTCTATAGCTAGGATGGCAAGGTCATCTGCATAGCCTTGCGTGTAGATGCCAGCTTCATTGAGTTCCCGCAGGAGCCCGTCCACGACGAGGGACCACATGAGAGGAGAAATTACTCCTCCCTGCGGACACCCCCGCCTGACAGTCACCCTTAGGGTACTGTCATTGAGAGTGGCAATCGCTTTGCGGCTTTCTAGCATTGCTCTAATCCATCGAACGATAGATAGCTCGATTCCATGGTTCGTAGCGGCAGTGCATATTGATTCGAAGGCCGTATAATCAAAAGCGCCTTCGATATCTAAGAATGTGCCAACGGCCATTTCTCTCTGGTTAAGCGCCTTCTCGACTCTAAGGACGATTTGGTGAAGGGCCGTGGTTCCTAACATATCAGCAATGTCGATTTGGCGATCTCCTCTTTGGTGCATAACAACGGCTAAATTTCGTTGTTCTATTGTTAAATGGTGTCTCTGCATTGTTGTTTATTATTAAGAACAAAAATGTAACACAAGAAACAATGAACAAAAAGATCTTAAGAAGACAGGAAAGATTGTTCAATCAAACACACAAATTCAATTTGACACAAATACGGTTAAACAATTGCAACTAGATTGGATTTTTTTTGTTTTTTAACATCAAATATTGCCGCACGCTCTAATTATCAATAATAGACGACCATTAGCGGCCAACTACAAAGATATATGCTTTATATTACAATATCCCCATTCATTTTTGAGTAGCTTAGTAACACAACTCCTTTAAAAATTATTATCATCTACGGCACTTTACTGTAGTAATGTTTCTGATGCAAGAAATATTATACTCTGTGTACTGTATTATATAATTTGCGATTTTCGGTTATTTACCTTATTCTTTACATTTCCGTTACGTAATTGCGGTGATTATTGAACAAAAACCAACGACCTTGTATTTAACCCGCAAACGTAAAAGGCCAAGGTTTTTAAGTAGGTAGAGCAAAACAGGGAAAACTTATTACGCGCGTTTTTTAACATCCCAGTTCCCTGACAATTTTGTTCCAGAATATATGGCATGCGGTTCCTTTACTCGCCCTATTAAAGACATTTGCATTTAAAGGCAGCGAAACTGTGTTTTGTGGCTAAAGGCGAAATCAGGGTTTATTCACGGCAACGCGGAAGCAATTCCCGAACTGCTAAATCATCTGCCAAAATTCTCATCAAGTGCAATATTTCAGCTTCATTATTACGTCACCTAAATGTGAAGGACTGCTTTCAGATGACACTTTCATTCGCTTGCAAATAATCACACGTTCGTGCCGTTTGTTACGGTTACGAAAGTAAAAGCTCGTGGGAAATGAAAAGGTGTCCCTTTGATGATCTGCCCTGTTTTACTAACGAAATTAACAATAAACGCAATGGGTACTCTCACTGCTTTAGTTCTCAATTTATCAAAAAATTTTTTCCATAAACGATTTTCATTGTAGTTCAAAAATTCACAGACATATTTTAAATTTTGTATTTTGTTTAGTTGTGATTTATTTAGTAAACTCAAGCGTTCTAATGATATTGTTGATCACATTAAGTGGATAGAGTTGACCTCAATATACAATAGATATTTAAATTTAAGCTGGAGTGTTGATTTTATAAGTAATACTAATAATACTATTGTATGCATAACACGTATTATTTTTCACTGTTCTGCCTTTTCTTCACTTTTCCACGTTCCCTGTCAATAGTAGGACTTAGAATTTTTTGGGTTGCGTGTTTGATAGACGTCCGACGTTGAACACTTTACATTATTCAGATGCTGAAAAGAAACCCTTCTCTCAACTCTGCTTGCGGACCACGAGGCATATTAACTACTTTTGCACACACATTTTAAGAATAATGTACTGTGCAACAGAATTCGTGTATAACTTCACATAATGTTCAACATAAAGGTGATTGTACACGCATGTAACAAAAAAACTAGGCTCTTGTTATAAGATTAAGACTACATTATTCAACCTATACATAATTTTCTTGCACTTCCAGCTTGACCGGAAATGATCCCAAGCAGCTTAAATTCATGTAAAACACTATGTATTTCTACATTATTTACAGCGTCATAAAGCTCTCGTATTAAAGAGAAATTCAACTATTTCACAATTTGAATGTGTAATTTGTTCACAATTCACACTTTTTAAACGGCGACAATACCACACCACAATTTTATAGTTTATGTATCTTTCTATTATATGACGAAATGTAAACAATGTTCTGTTTAGTACTTGAGAAATAGTAATTTTGATAATTTCGAACTTGTGCCAACTCTCTATTTTCGTAGTTGTTCTGGCTACTTCTTCTATTACAATTTTTATCTTGGTTATTTACTTTAGATTAAAATCTAAAGTTTGTTTCCGTTGAGTTGCTGAATTTCAGGTAAATTGCCCTTAATGTACACAATTTGTTTTAAATCATCACAGACCCTATTGATATCCCGTAAGCCACTACAGTTTCTAAAATTACATATTCGTTAAAAATTATACCAAGCATCTAATTTCCGCTTCCAGTTTCTAACAGGTAAAAAAACAAATTGGACCTGATCAACTTTCATGAACATCGGTGCAGTAATTTTTAAGGGTACGGTATATACATCATAACTTTAGAGGTTCTTTTTAAAAAGGTGGCGCGTCAGTAGATTACATCTTGAACATGAAATGCATAGGCAACTAACATTGCATACGAAATTTTTACAAATAGGAACATATACAGGCGGACATTTTTTTAAATTCATTTGTTGACACATAGAAAGCGAATTATATGGCCTAATATCTGCTAATATAGAATCAGTCCATTATGTTAGTACTATGTAAACTACGAAGAGCAGTAAAGAAAAGTCAAGAAAAATAGTGGATAAATGTAATAAGTAAAGTTTGACAGACGAAAACACACCCATGGCGTACCACAACAGATTAACAAATAAAATTGAAACTAAGCCCAAAATGCCAAAATAAAAGGAAACATACACCAAACAGCAACAGAGGTCTTGACCGCATAAAGAAACAATGGTACAGACGCAGTAGGAGCTGTAATTGCAGGAAAACGAAAAACCAATTTGAAATACCAGAGTACGAAATCCTTTAAGAACCTGCCAACTACATCGAAGTAAGAATCGCAGTAAATGCCATTGTGAGGAAAAATTTACAAGTGACATGGAACACGCTATATGTAGTACACAGAAAAAAGTGTCGAAATTTCTAAGAGGAAGAAAGTAACCAGTAAATGAAATATTTAAATAATCGTACGAAGCAGGAAGGACACCACATTTACCCAAACATTGAGAGAGAAAAAAATGAAGGCGAGGTCTTAGCAACAGACGACGAAGCAAAAATATAAATAACAATAGAACATGTTGGTCTTGTAGTTAAAAGGCTAAAAATTAGAAGGAAATCTATTGAAATAAAAATAATGAATTCTTAAAACATGGAAGACAGTCTCTAACAGAAGCATTGACCACACTATTTAACATGGTAATACATACCACAATAGTTCGCGAAGAGTGAAGAAAAGTATAACAATATCCATCTTTAAAAAGGGCAGCTAGCAAAAACTACAACGGAATAAGATTTCTAAACACTATTATGAAACTTTTCACAAGCATCCTAGCAAATCCGTTAAGAGAAAATAAAATTTTCGGCATAATAGATGGATCATAAATGCATTCTTTATATTAAGGAAAATAACTGGAAAGACTTTAGAATATAATATACACACATTAATCCACTTTACCTAATTAACTAAAGCCTTTGACCGCATGAAGTTGAAAAATGTGATCAATATGTTACAAGACAAACAAGTAGCGAAAGGAATAACAAGCATAATATCCAATTTCGACATAAATCAGGAAGGGGTGCAACTTAATTTCACTTTTGTTTAATGTAATGATGGACGGAATAGCAACTAAGGTTAAGATATAAAGTGATAATCAAACGCATCAAAATATTGTGTTACGCAAATGATGCGGTACTTGTGTCAGAGACGGAAGATGACCTTCAAAGAACACCTTTAGAATTTACAAACTTAGGTGCGGCCTATAATATGATGGTAGCAACAGAGAAGACGAAATTAGTGACAGTATCAAAGGAACCAATAAGATACAAATTGACAATCTTCTCTTCTTCTTCTCCCCCTTTATTTGTCTACTTCTGGACATAGGCCTCTTCCATAGTGATCCATGTTCTCCTGTCTTGCGCAGCTCGGAACCGCCTTCTTCCTGTCACTTCTTTGATATAATCTAGCCACCTTTTTTGCGGTCCACCCACACTTTTCTTGGTGACTCTTGATTTCTATATTTTATTCTAGTGGTCCACCTATTTGGGTCTTGTCTGGCTACATGACCCACCCACCTCCATTTTAATTTGGCTATTCTTGATATTATGCCTGTGACGTTTTTTTCGGCACATCTCCTCGTTCTGTATTTTTTCTTGGCCATAGATGACAAGATAATTGAGAAAGTTAGTTTCTCTAACATCTAGGAGTAATGTATCAAACTATGGTAATCTGTATGGGAAGGAGTCGCAACAAACTAGGAAAGGAGCTACAATGACGAGGTACATGCGGCATGATATACATATAGAACAACAGAGATACGTACATAAGATGCACAACTGGCATCTACAAACATACATCAGATCACTCCTAACTTATAGAGTTGAAACAAGAGCAAAAACAGTAAGAATGAAGAAACTCATAAATCTACCAAAATGAGCATATTAGGTACATGAGACGTTCGCCTGATTTTCGTCCTTTCAAATTCACAGAACTGGTTAATTCATGTCTTTATTTTATTTTTTTAAACGAAGCATCGTAGATCATCTTGCGTTATGCCGAAATAATATTACAGAAATGTGTTTGATTTACATCGACTCTTTTGCCAAAACATTTCCTGAAATCATGCTCTTGACCCGTACGTGTTTTGCGATCCCTTTGAAGAATCTATGCTGTGCTGGTTTCCTATTTTTTAAGAGGTACGGTAATCGAAGTCGGATTATTGACAAATAGGATGCAATGCTATTGTGAGATACGGTGCCGTTTTCTCGTTTCGCTTTATGAGGATTAAAATTAGCCCCCCGTTCACTCCCTCTAACGTTATTGCCGCATTAAACAAAAACACTGTACCTGTGTTTCCTGGCTCTTTTAAAACCTCTAATTCGCCGTTTCCGGAACAAAAATCGTCATTACGCCGCATGGTGCAATCCCGTTGTTTGAGCTGCTATCAACACATCTTCGTTCACCCAGGCTGTCCCGTCAAATAAAAAATAAACAGAGAACCTTCTCGTGCTTCTTCAACTTTTTCGTCGAACTAAGGTAAAAATGCCGGCCTCGGTGGTCTAGTAGTTAGCGCATTTGCCTTTAGATCCGAGGGACGCGTGATCGAACCTGGCCAAGGTCGGTGAGATTTTTCTAGCGGGGAAAAATCTGAAAATGCGTCTTCTGTCGGATAAGAAGTAAAGCCGTAGGTCCCGTGCCACTGCGATGTGTGACACGTTAAAAATCACTACTGGAGTTGGATTTACCCCAGATAGGCACAATTCTTAGTTAGGGTGTACAATGGGCCATATGGCCAGAGAGATGCTTGGAAAACCGCGTCCTCGATCTGGCTCTTTCAAATCAATCAATCAATCAATGTAAAAAGTTATCTATGTATGTATGTATATCGTTATTACTATCCGCAGTAATTTCATTTTTTTTAATGCTTCCAATTGTGGAAAATAAAAGTAGACTGATTTTTATGAAGTAAAGCCACCTTCAGCTAGTAATTGTTTAATAGGTTAATAATTAACTGTACTTGCTTTGTGAACTCGACCGTTATTGGTTACGCAATTGCTTTTTTGATATTACCGTAAATATCGTAGCCAGTAGCCAATATAACCATTATTCAAAATTCATTAGGACTTGTTATTTCTGTGCACTTTCTGTTTTTGCGTGTATTTTGTAAAACGTATTTAGGATGAAGCACAATAAGGTAACTTCGATTCCCCATAAACTACTGACCCTCGGCCCTTTCACGGGATCTTGGTATAGCTGTTACCTGAAAGGGTGGCGCTCACTAATTTTGACGTACCCGTACATGAAAACAATCAACACTTCTTTCCTGTAAACGTGTTCCATGAATTCTTCTCCATCAATTTGTTTCGGTAAGACGAAAACGATCGTTTGGACCGTAACATGCTATATGCGGAAAAACATTAAGAGCATTCAACTCAGTAATAAGAGAAATGGACGACACAACGCAGAAGAGCATGGAATGATCACCTGTACAAATAGTTGGCAGTCGATGTCAACAAAACAAGAATAGATCACTAGGAAAATTCGAACTTCAGTCTAAAATAAGAATAAAAAGAAATAAAAGCAAAATGTGCATTTTCGTCTAAACTCTAAAGCTAAACCTTAATAATATTCAAATTTTGTTCTGAAACTATGTAAAGTGAGTTACATTAGAATACAAAAATTATAGGATGCCATAATATATATGTTTTCTAATTGTTCTAATTTCGAACCCACTAAAAAAGAAATCAGTGTTAGTAGTTTGAAAATTAATTAGCATAACATGACTTCGCCAATTTAAGTCTACCGTGAAACTTTATCATAGTATTAAAATCATAAAAATTAATTGTAAGTAGGTTCAAACAAGGAGTTCGTCTACTTTTTAGATTAGAATATATTTATCAATACTGGAAATACCAGAAAACCAAAGAACCGGACGTTACCTCGATCACCTGAGTCAGGAAAGCGTAAAATATATCACATTATCTACGAGCGTGACGGTGCATATTATCTCGCTCAACGTCAGACCATTCCATTCCTAATTTACATATCATATTAATAGCTCGGCACATCCTTCCAATTCATTACCCGGAGCCGTCTTGATATCTGCATTTACACCGTCTCGTTACCAACAATCCCAGATCCTGTACTATTTGTCTCTTCTGACAAGATTATATTTGTGTAATGAAGACGCATAGCCGCGGAAATCGCAAAATAAAGAATCACCACAGCTTTTCATATCATAGACGTCAGATTATGCCATATAAATGTAGACATGCCATTCTTACATTTCCACCAACTTCCGCTGATATTTCAGACTTAAAAATTATTTCTTCGCAGCTTCAATCGACGAAAAGCTTCAGTATAGGTAACCGAATTTTTTACAACAGTGGAAATTGCAAAGCAAGTTGTTAAACTGAGAAGGCCACCTCATAGAGTCCAATTGGAGAAAATTTCGAATGGGAAAGTTCACGATGTCATTTCGGGCGTCATTAGTCACTAATTTCAACACGCACCTGTTCATTAGCAACTTAGCGTTATCAGCAACAATTTATTCGTAACTAATCGCGGCCTGACACGCGCTGAAGTGTGAAAGCGCCAGCATAAATCTCCGGAAAAAATAAATAAAGCCCTAACCCATCTTGCCAATGGTAATAATATGTATATGTAGGCTATTTTCCAACCGAGAGCAAGTGGGCGTGAGTTCATAGTCCGTTTAAGCTGGCGAATAAACAGGACACGACCTTCTTTAATAATGGAAAGCAGTTTCGGTTTTTGCGAATTTTTTTCTAGTGAGCGGTTTTAATTTGTTTCGTTTTAATTGGAAAGCCGCTGCTTAATTCTACTGTGTAACTGATTGCGTGCAAAAAGAAGGGGAGGTACTGAAATCATTTCAACTTTACGCCTACCCCTCGTTAAGTCTTCAATTTGGTATTGAAGCAGCACATAAGCCTGTTAAAGTTTTAACAAGTGATTACCTGCAATTAATAAAACGAGAAACTTTTCTTAAAAGATTTAACTTTTTGCAACTTCGTTAAACTGAATAAATTTCGGGCATATCATTTTAGTATTAACAATTTTCTCAAATCGTTAATGAAGTAATTTAACAATTACTTTTAAACGATAACAGTTCGATGAGAAAACTGTTCGGACATAAATGCTAATTTTCCAATACACTCACACTACCTGCTTACTTTGTATTTACATATTAATATCAGTAAATTACCGCAAATATTAGTTAATAATTAGTAATTACCAAATAATTCGCTTACATGTAAAATACACAGCATAGCTCACAGTTCAGTTTCATGATGTTGCAGGTATTTAACGAAATAAATGCGCAAGTTAAAACAATTTCGGCTATGCTAGTTTAATGATTATACCTACAGTGCGGTCGCAAAACGCCCTCCCCCTACTAACTTTTGAACGACTACATATTTCTTCACAAAATTTTGTGTGCTTTAGTGGGAGGCTAAATACTACTTTTTAGTCCATATTTAAATTTTATAACATTTAAAATGGCGGCTAGGCGTCATCTTGGACTATTTTTTTAATGTCAATGGGGTCCAATGACACCTCATTTGAAATGTATTTTAATTCTGCGTCTGATCTCTGAGTTTGATAAAAAAAATTAATCCAGAAAAAAATTACTAATGATTGAAAATAACAAGTTTATTGAAAAAAACTGAGAATTAAATCAAAAAAGGTATACTTTCGAAATGTTCACCATTGAAGAATGACGAAGAAGAAGAAGATTCTAAAACACAAGAAAACTTATTTTATACAACAAAAACTTAATAGTACATAATACTAATTTAATAAATGTTCAAAGTGTGCTCCTTGAACTTCTTGGCAATAGAAAAACCTATTTAATATCTCCTCCCGACCTTTCTGGAAAGTTTCAACTACGATATTTGCACAAGCCTCTGTTATTTTACGTCGTAAATCGAAAAGGGAACCGGGTTCTGTTTGAAAAATTTTCAATTTAAGATACCCCCACAAAAAAAGTGCAACGGAGTCAGGGCAGGGGATCGCGAAGGCCAGTTTGTTGGACGACCAACCCATCGTCGATGATACATTGCATCGAAATAATTGCCTGCTAAAATGCGGAAGAGCGCCATCTTGCTGGAATATGATATCCATGTCAAAATCGTTTGGATTATTTTCAGCAATGGATGAGGTTTTCCAGAATGTTTAAGTACAATTCACCAGTAAGGTTTCCGTCGATAAATAAGAGACCTACGATATGGTCGCCAAGTATTCGTATCCACACATTCAATTTTTGCTGAAAGTGGATGTGACCTTCCCGGAAAACATGGGGATTTTCATGGCACCAATATCTTACATATAGTGTGTTAACAAACCCATTTAAAAAAATGTGCATTCGTCACTAAAACAGATATTGCGAAGATAGGATGGGTTTCTTGCAATGGTTTGGGTCATGACCTCACAAAATTCATGCGTCTATCCGGATCATCTTCAATCAACTGGTGTAAACTCTTCATTTTGTAGGACCGTTTTATAAACTTTTTGACAGTGGTCGCTGATACATCACATATCGCACCTACATGTGAAATTGATTGCTGAGAATCTTCTGAAATTGCGGGTCGTCCAGGGTTTTTCCTGTTTTGCATACTTCCAATGTTAATGAATGTTTGAACAAGTTCTCTTACATACGTCCTCGAAATAGGACGGTTGGGAAAACGTTCGCATAATATTCTTTCAGCTTCGTGAAAGTTTTCGATTGGCTTAAGCAGAAATAAAAACTGCTTTAGTTTTTTCCGGCAAAGTTCGATCATTCGCCATAATTATTGTTAGTATCACCGGTTTTAACATTCCGTATTCAAACGTGGGCAAACACAATAACTGAATTAAGGTGACTGAACATGTATGTAACTAACATCGAAGTATTGAGAAGACTAAAGAAAGAAGTGGATATTGTTAAAACCATAAAGAAATGGAAACTTAAGTATTTTGGGCATATGATGAGACACCCAGAGAGATTTGAACTATTACATCTGATAATCCAAAAGAAAATCGAAGGAAAACGAGGGTCTGGTAGACGCAGAATTTCCTAGCTGAGGCACTTAAGAAATTGATTGTACATTACAACTAAAGAACTATTTAGAACAGCAGCGAACAAAGTAAAAATAGCCATATGGATCGTTAACATACGGTAACGGATAGGCACAGGAAGAAGAAGGAGATAAACTCCCCACTATTTGAAGTTTTGGAATAGAAGAATCAAGATCCAGTGTGCTGTTTCCTTAACTACACATGTTTACAATCAACAATTGCTTTTGAACATGACATTTTGCACGTCGAAATACGTATAAAGCATGAAAACCAAATATAATTAATTATTTCAATTGTTTTACTTCTGTTGTTTCGCCTCCTACATTTTTTTTTAGCGTTTTGCTTAATATCAGAAGCAGATAATTTGGAAGTCTGTCATTTATTTTAGAATATATAAAATTTTCACAAAATATAGAATTATACTCTGCTCAAAGAGATCTTTCAAATGAGGTGTCACTCGACCCATTGCCATTTAAAAAATATATTAAAATGGCGCCTAGCCGCCATTGTGGAAGTTATAAAATTTCAATACGCTCTTTTTCACTTAATTGAACCATTCTAAATTGTAAAATTTAATTCCGTCAATTAGAATTTGACACTTGGAGAACAAAAGACGTACTAAACAGTACTTGTTTATTTATTACTATGCATACAAACAACATCAATTAGTTTATCTAAATAGTTTTTTGCTCTAATGCAAAAAACTCAAAGGAGGTTGATTAAAGTGCTATATTCCTCGTTTTTACAAATTTTTTTACACTAAACTCAGTATGTATGAATTCAAAATAACAAGCTCTTTCAAAATCTGTAAAAATATATAGGGTGTCCCATTTAAATTAAAGAAGTTGATGGCATTTCCGGTTAAACCGGAAGTATATTATTAACAAAAAAATTTACATCAGATGCATTTTGTTCCATTGCACTTGCCTGCAAATTTTCATAAATATCGTTCTTTTCGTTTAAAAGATATTTACTTGGTTCCATACTTTATCCCAACCCTGTATATGTTGATATGTATTGAATAACTGTTCATCAAATAAATGAATACAAAAAGCACTTTATGAACTATTAGCCGAATCTGGGCAATTTCCACAAACAAATAACTGTACTCTCAATTGCAAGGTTCTTAAACTTTGAAAAATAAAATTTTCGGCCGTTTGACCTTTAATTTGTGTGAAATATTATAAAAGGGTGAATTTAAAATAAAGCAATGACACACACGAATTCAATAAGCTTTGCCATTCCATCTGCGTTTCCTTTTCTGCATTGGTACAAATAAACGAATTATTATGTCAAACTGACACAGTTTAATAAAATTATAAAAACCCATATAATCTAGAATTGACCCAGCTATCTTTTAAGAATTATGTACTAATTTCCTTTAAATCGGTTCGTGTCCTTGCTGCATGAAATCACATTGACCAGTTGCAGGATTTAGAACATCGCAGAATGGTTTTGAAAATCTAAATTCGTTGCTATTATCTCGCTGACAGGTGAGTAGGAACCTTGAATAATTTATTCACACTTTGTTGTAAAATTGTTGTTGAAATTATTTTATAATGTTCTTTTATAGATAAACCGTTGTACTTCCTAAACATAACCTCATATCATACATTTAATAACAGAATTTCTTTGTATAACTAAACACAGTTAATGTAGAATTAATTACAACGTTTAACGAACAGCAGAAAATACATAATATGATAACATTAGCAACACTAACATAAGCCTGCGAGAGCTGGACAATTAGGAAGAAGGACGAGTATTAAATTAATGCTATGAAAATGAAACACCACAGGAAAATGGCAGGAAAAACTAAGTGGGACAGAATAAAGAATGAAGACATAAGAGACATAACTAAACAGGAACCAATAATGGAGATAATAAAAATGAAGCAAATAAACTGGTATGCACACATAGTAAGAATGGAACCCAACAAAATAACAAGGAGAATAATGGAAGTGGGAAAACCAATCAAAAAACAAAGAGGCAGACCCAGAAGAAAATGGATGGAACAAATCAAAGAAATAGGGGCAGAAGGGGAGTCACAATGGAGGAATTGAAAACAATAGCGATGGACAGCAAACAATGGACAAAATGGGTACAGGACTAGAGACCGCCATCCGACACCCGAAAGGGCACTAAGGATTAGAGAAGAAGAAGAAGAAGAACGAATAGCAGAACGTGGTGGTTTCGCTCTGGTTGACAAATGGTTACGCATCCAACACTACAATCATTAAATTATTATTATGCCGTTGCTACGGAGATTAACAACACCAAGAAAAACGATTTCGAAAACGATAACATAAAAAAATTTCAACGGCCAATCAGTAAGCAGACCATAATTATTGCAGAAACATAATTAAATCTAAATTTTAGAAATTACCTTCTTATGCTTCAAATTACAATAAATTTGTTCTGCTTTTTGTTCTATATGAAATTACACAAATTTTGATATCACCCACAGATATAATTAGATGTTTAATAAACGAACAAAATATTTAAATGTACAAAAGCTACATATTTTTATTAAATTAAGTGGAATAAAAAACATTTAAAGCAGTTCTTAAAATACTCAATTAAATATTACAAAATTCCACACAGTAAAGCCCAAATTCACACGAAACAGATATTCGTCTACGTAAGTGGAATAAGTATCACATAAATTCTAAAACAAGTTTGCTTGCAAATAAGAAACCACAAATAGACGTGGCAAAATCGTCCAAAAGCTACTACATTGACTATAACAACTCAACACAAGCCTGCAGTCTTACAGTAAAAACATCAAACAGCTGATTCAGAAGAAATACGCATCGGGAATGGCCAGGCTACAATAAAATCGGTGGCAATTTTTGTTTAATAATTTTATTGGGAGACTTAGTCCAATAATAAATTCTAAGCTTGACTAAGCAATTCAGAATAAGTTAACGATAGCTTATGTCGTATTATATTGTATTTGAAAGAGCGAGATATAGAACGCGATTTTCCATGCATCTCTAAGCATTGCAGCCATCATTGACTTAATGTACACCCTTACTATGAATTTTGCCTATCTGGGGTAGTCCCAACCAGTAAGGAGATTTAGCTGCCACACATAGCCGTGACACGGGACCTACTGCTTTACTTCTTATCCCACAGAAGACGCGCTTTCAGATTTGTCCCGGCTAGAAAAATCTCACCGACCTGGCCGGATTCGACCCCGCATCCCTTGGATCTAAAGGCAAATACGCTAGACCACCGAGGCTGGCTATATATTATGTTACTTGGTTCCGAAAAATTAAGAAACAATTGCATCATCCACTGATATTTAAACACTTTGTACCTTCGTTAGGCAGTGGGTAAGTTTATTTGAGCGTATCCATATAGTTTTTACATATTTTATAAACCTATAAATTCAGAGCTTGCATTTCATAAGGATCCTGTACACATTACAAAACTGCTTATTTTTCTTCTTGCGTAGGTCATTTTTAGTCTAGTTGTATTTTTCATATCAGTTTTGTTGTTTTGAAATTCATAATTTAGGGAATGAAGTCCCACATACGTAAATGAACTAGAATATTCGATATTCTCTCAGGAGAATCTACATACAATTAATCAATCATATGGGCTATTCACGCTGTATATTATAAAACAAATTGTCAAGGATTTCTAGCAGATTTTACATTTTCTGCATGCGCAGCTAAACACCTGTGCATTCTGGCTCGGACACATTTTAGCAATATTTACTGACAATCCGTCCGTAACGTACCTCGTTAGATTTGTCTACGGCTAGTTTAGCCAATGGTACAACCCATATATTATGATTCGGTTCAACAGGAAAATAAAACCGTTGCTTCATGCCATAGTTAAAGTTTTACTTCAACATTCTCAGTCACAGATTATTGCAAGACTTCGCCCCATTACGCTTGTCAAGTGGAATAAGCACCTGTACAAGCGATTCTGACAAAGTTAAGTCGGAAGATCGTTCATTTTGCTTTCTTGTGTTAGGTGTATAAATTTATTTAGATATAAACTGTATATATTTTGGTGATTCATATGAAGAAAGGTAAACTGTTCCTTTAAAGTTTAATAATCTCTGAGTAAAATCAACATTTGCCATGTGTGCGTAACTAATTGAGATTTTAGGTTCGCATTCTTGACCTCAAGAGGGTGGAAACACGGAGCAGACGTCTTAAGTACGGGAGTGGATGAAAGAAAGCCCGTGTGCGAGGGAAATCAAATACAAAGCATCGAGGTAGCTATAGGCGAAAATACTTCTAGCGTCCTTCGAAGTAATCTCCCTCGACTTCTACGCACCGTTGACATCGACGATACAAGTCAAGCCTGCTTAAACATGTCGCGAGGAAGTGCGTTTAGTTCGGCGGTAATATTCCGTTGAATGTCTTCCACGTCGTCAAAGCGCCTTCCCTTGAGGGTCAATTCAGCTGAGGAAACAGCATGAAGTCCTCTGGAGACAGATCCGGCGAATAGGGAGGATGTTCTAAGATCGGGACATTTCTTGTCGCCAAAAACGTCGTCACAATCAAGGAAGAATGCATAGGGGCATTGCCGTGTAAGCGGTGCCACTTCCCGGAGGCTGCCTAATGCGGTCGCACACGTCGAATGCGTTTTAGTAAACGCGTCATGACACCCTTGTAGTACAGGCTAGTGACGGTGACACCCGGTGGCACAAATTCTTTGGGAATGATGCCTTGACTGCCGAAGAAAGTGATCAGCATGGTCTTCTCTTTCGATTTTTGGAGACGGAATTTCTTTAGCCTGGGAGACGTCTTCGATCGCCACTCCATGCTTTGTCTCTTGTTTTCTGGATCGTACTGGAAACATTTTGACTCGTCACCATTAATAATTGAATCCATAAAATTTGGGTCACTGTCGGCTGTTGCAATGAAGTCGCGGGAGGTGTCCACTCGATGTGCTTTTTGCTCAGCGGTCAAATTGTGCGTGACAAATTTGGCACAGACCTTCCTTTTCTTCAAATCCTGCTCCAAAATGGTTCTAATGGTTTCACGGCTAATACTCAGCTCCTCCTTCACGAAATCTGGCAAACTACTCAAAAACGCGCGTACGGGGCATGGCCTCATCGCCGTACACAGTTTTAAGCATCTCGAATGTGTCCGTGGCCGTTGTCCCCAATTTGAAACAAAACTTAATGTTCGCTCTCTGCTCCATGTTTGACTTGTGTCACATGTGACAGCTGCACTAACTTGTTCATTGGCATGCACAGCTTACCACGCAAGTTCTTACAGGATGCCGTTTTAGCTATGTGTAGACGAAAGTTCCAGCTACAGTTTGAATATGATTTGGAAACAGTCAGTTTCTTATAGCGTCCGCAGTAGTGCCAATCCCATTTCATATTTGTCCGACCTCGTATTATAGTGCACCAGTGATTGAATATTCTGGTATGTAGCTACAATTAGATAAAGTGTGGTGACTGCTGATCAGTATTGCTCGTTATATGAGTGTGGTTGTGATTGAGAGATATCAGAGTTTGGCCAGGTGATATTGAAAGCTTGTACAAGTACGGCTAGCCACGGTAGTTTTAAAGAATTGCTGGTAGCAGTAGATCCCAAGGAGCAGTAGACTCCAGAATCCTGTGTTACATGTTTCATGTTGGGCAGTTCGCACGGTTGTGACGGAAACATAGGTGGATCTAATCAATTCCCATATTGGCACCTTAGCGTGCACAGAATTGATCCGGAGCAGTACGACTCCACGGAGCAGTAGACTCCAGAATCCTGTGACATATACGTTCTTTGCAATTCATCGCGTGTCACAGAGACATAGATGGATCTAATCGATCCCCTATTGACTCTTTCGAGAGTGCGCCAGTGCCAGTTCAATAAAAACGATAAAAAAACGCTCCCAACACTTGTTTATATGCATACCTAAATTAAAAATGTTGTAAAGAAAACATTACGATTAATATGAAAATAACAACATGTTCATTAAATTTTATTAGCTATTATTAACTGTAATATTTATTTCAATTATGTTCAGAGCAATCCCAACCAGCACTAATAATGTAATGTTATTTTTCAGAATTGAAAACCTGCCCGTCTATTACGTTTGAGATGCGTTTAAAAAATTCTGTTATCACTTAGTCATTTTTTTCTTAAGGTACAGGTTTACATATACGTTAAACTTCTGTAAATTAAAAAATTGTCTTTGCAATATTAAACACGCTTTGTCTTAATACAGCATTAAGTTCTTTAATCAAAACTAACCTCATCGCGGTCCGCTGCTTGTAGAGAGCAAAATGGATTTTTCAGATTATTTTAGCGGCATCTAGCACCCTCCTGAATAAGATGGAAATTTTCGGAAACACGGAGAACCAATAAATAAATTGCGTTACTTGGTAATAGATTGCGCCAGTTGGCCGTTTAGCTGCTGATTTTAAACTAAGTTGAGTACTACAAGAAGGGGGTCGCGAGAAAAAAGTGGCTAGGCAGGGGTCGCGCTTTAAAAACGTTTGAGAATCACTGTTCTAGATAAATGATACTAATTTAATATTTTATCATAGTACAACCATTATTGCAGCCTAGTATAATCGTTGCAGATCATCAAAGGTGTACGTATAATAGCTGTTTTAAATGATATGTTTTTATGTCGCTTTTCAATTGATTTGGAGTTTGAATTAATCATAGTTTTCTGAAAATACTTTTATTTAATGACAAGTTTTGAATATGAATAAGGATCTATTTTCGAAATATTTTTATATTGTACTTTACTTAGGAACACTGCATTACATAAATAATAGGTTAAGCTCTAACCAAATATCATTATTCTAATGTCATTCTAGTAACATGGAATATACCTATACATTTCATGCTTTTCACTTAAGTGGTTTATGATTAATAACACATTAATTAAATAGTATTGGCTTAAAAGTTTTTATTCAACTAATAAACAAGATAACTTCTCAGCAACCAAATTTCATATATTTCTTGTATAGTTATCGTAGGGGTAGAGTGCTGGAATTGAGGCGCGCATCACAAACGAAGGTCGCAAATAAGCGACAACACATATGGTAACATGAAACAAAGACACGACTCACCAATCTGTTGCTGCTATTTAGTACTGTAGTGTAACTCACCAGGCGGCCACCTCTTTACTCGATTAGACGGACAGTTTGTGAATAATACATGAATCAAGTAATTAATCCTTTGATTGGTCTGCTCTGGTGCTTGTTGGCTTACAGGTCATTGTCTATTAGATAATTACTTTTGTTTTAATAGCACTTGAGCACCTGAGAATCAGTTGCACTGTAGCACCACGGAAAGGCTCAATAAGGGAACAGGCTCATCCATCTATGTCACTGTGATACACGTTGAATTACCTAGAACGTATATGTTACAGGATTTTGCGGCCTAGGGCTTCGGTTCGCAATGCTGTATCCCCTAAAGGGCAAACGGGAGGGGAGGAGAACCATCCACCTCTGTCTCTGTGGTAGCCATGAGAATTACCTAGCATGAAACATGCAATACAAGATTTTGGGGTCCCTAGGCCCCAGTTAACAATTTTCATAAAACCTCGTAGCTAGCCAAACTTGTGCGAGCTTTCAATGCGCCTGGCCGAGTGCTGTCAATCACAACACACTGGTATAACATGAGCAATACTGATCATGATTCATATTTTATCTCACTGCAGCTATAAACCAGAATATAATTCTAAACACCAATTACTTGTGCACTCAATTCACTGCAATAAATATTTAAATTACATGCATAAACACTTGCTACACCAACATGATATTAAAACCATCTTTCTGTTCCCACACATGAGTTTTGTCAATCTACCCACTTGCTTAAAACCCCCGGCCGGTATTCACCCTCGAGGTGAAGAATTGGCCCGAAATTCTCAATTAGTTAGGCATAAATAGCAAACAGATTTTAGTCAGATATTTTACATTGTAAACGAAATACATTTATTTATTTGCATCCCTGAAATATATACAGTCTACATCCAAATTAAATTTATACATCTAACACTTAGCAGTGTTATATGTAAACTACAGCTCCTAGTAAGTACGAGGTTTGTTCAACTGAAACCCATCTTTGATCAACTTAGCCTTGAAAACAAATGCTATAATTCAAACGACGATTGTTAATGTTCGTAGTGTTTGTAAGCAACACATTAATAAGTTTCTGGTGTTTGAATTTGATTCTGACTTTTAAAACTTCGATTTTGAAATGCCGTTTGTTGTTCAAAAGCCGCCCAAGTTTGATCAGCGTGAGGTCCTACAATTCTTATGCGCTGAGGGTGTGCAGCTTTTGCAGATTCATACGCGAATGCAAGCAGTTTACGGAATTGCATGTATTGCGTACCCAACTGTGAAAGAATAGTGTCGAAAATTGAAGAATGGAAAAGAGGAGACTATGGATTAACCGTGACCAGGTGCACGGTGTACTGCATTAACGGAAAACAATATGGCATGTGTAGAAGGCCCTATTTGAGAAAATCGTCGAATTTCAATTAGAGAAATTTCAGAAATTGTTGGGGAGAGTGTAGAATCTGTCCATAGCAATGTTCGTAATCTGGGTTACACCAAAGTTTGTTCGCAATGGATTCCTCATCTCTTGTATAATGAACAAAAATGTTTGCGAATGGGCTTATCTCTGCAACACCTCACAGACTATAGACAAAATGGTGTTGACTTTCTTCTGTCAATAGTGACGAGACTTGGTGCCATTACTACGAGCCATCCAGTAAGTTATCGTCGATGCAGTGGAAACATTCGAGTCCACCACCACCGAAGAAGTTTAACGCACAACCTGCTGCGGGCAATGTAATGTTAACATTTTTTTTCGACCATGAAGGACCCTTGTCGATAGAGTTAAAGAAACCTGGAGTAAATGTCAATACAAATCTGATAATGAAACTTTGAACAAGCTTCATCAAGCAATAAGACGGAAACGTCCAGGAAAACTTACGCGTAGGGTCATTTTGCTGCACGGCAATGTTAGGACTCATGTTGCTAATGTGGTAAAAGATAATCTTCAACGAAAGAAATGGACGGTTTTCGAGCATCCACCCCGCTGAAAAAAGCGGTCAAACGTCGGCATTTTGAGTCTGACGCAGAAGTACAGATAGCTGTGGAAGACTTCTTCAATCAACAGCCACAAGAACTCTCTAAGCAGGGTATACGTCGGTTAGTAACGCATTGGGATAGGTGCCTTAACTGCGACGGTAATTATTTGTAATTAAATTCTTGAATACATTTT
>JABXWE010020768.1:0-25872 GCA_014611495.1 Limonius californicus | reverse complement strand
TAATGTATGACGATATTTTATTGGATAAATCATGATTTTCAAAGTCGTTCATTGATTCTGCTTAAATTGCATCTTAGCAACGCTTTGTTTTGTTTGGTTTTGACAGTTTGACAGTTACATATTGTAGTTCAGTGCTTATTAAAATGGCTAAGACCCGCGATGCTCGAGATTTAAATGAACGGCAGGAAGAAGCATTATAGAGGGCCACAAGCAGTGAAGGACTCTTCAAGAGCTAGCTGAGCAGTTTTGCATCTCATTCCTGGTGAACCTGGTCCATCTATACGAACCATACGACAGCGTCTTCCGGCTGCTGGACTGTATGGCAGGCGGACAGCGAAGAAGCAGTTCATTAAAGCAAAGAACGAGAAGAAGCTTGGAGTGGTGTAAAACTCACCCAAACTGGACACCTCAGCAAAGGGCTGACGTTTTTTGAAGTTACGAAAACATGTTTATGCCGTTGGGCAGTGACGGTATAAAGTGGATTCGTCGCCATACAGGCAAATATTTTGACCCAAAGTACCAAATGCCTACGATGAAGCACGGAGGTGGTTCGGTTATGGCCTTCTCCGTAAAAGAGATGAGTTCTCTTCATAGAATCGAAAGTAGCATGGATCGGAAGACATATATGTATATTCTTGAGAATGTGATGCTTCCTTACTAAAATCATTTCCTTAGTCGTGACTTCATATTCTAGCAAGACGGCACCGTGCGGCTGATGTACAGGAGTGGTTCCGACGCCGTCGGGTGACGCCTATGGACTGGCCAATCTAATCGCCTGACCGAACATCATAGAGCCATTGTGTAAAGCGCTGGAGAGGCCTTTGGTAGGCAAGAGGGCAAACAATGTGACCGAAAATTTTGCCCAACTTCAGGAAGACTGCAAGAAGATCCTTCAATCGATAATCGACGCATTTATTGAGTCCAAGCAGTGATTCATGCTAAAGGCTTTGCTACACAATATTAAAACTGTTTTGTTATAAATTATTAACAATTTTTTGAAATGACAGACTCTTTAGAGCTAACGATGGTATGTCATATAAAAATTAAAATAATTTACTGTGGTAGGGCCAGTGTGGGCAAATGGTTAGAGCACCAGGTTCCGGTGCGGAAAGTCGGGAGTTCAAATCCCTGACTCAATACCTGACGGCCAACCTATTCAGTTGCCTTAAATAATTGGGTATCTGCATTCGAATGAACAAGGGGTTGCCTCATGCGCGTTGCTCATCACACAACCACGTGTCATGAATTTGGCACGGACAACCAGAGTGTTCGGATTCCACCTTGCAGGCCAAACTGCTTCATGAGGTGTACAGCCTCATTATTATTAATTTACTGAGATTTTCATTGTCGGGGCAACCCTGATAGATCTGCGCTATGATGCGGTGTATCGTAAAGAAATTAAGTACAGTTTTACTCCTACAGTTTACTAAATTGTCTAATAAATAAAAATTTTCTTTGAATACCTTAGCCGCCCTTTTAAAAGATCCGCCTGAGGCGACCGCCTCACTGCCTCGCACCAAGTGCCGGCCCTGTTTAGAAGTGAAGTTCCCGCTTTAAGTCGGCTGGTAATCCGTCAGATGTCCAGTAATATAAAAATTTTAGAAGTGGTTCTATTTTATAAAACTTTCACATCATCAAAATACAAATATTTTTATTATTTTTAAAAATATTTTGTTTCTATAGAATTGCATACTTCTCATTGTATAAATCGTTTATTTACAATACAAAGCTTAAGCGAGAAGGCAAACACACCAACCGTAATGCATTTTCATGAAAATAGAAACTTATCAAGAGAGAGAGTGGGCGAAGTAAGTAGCTGTCAATGTTAAAGACACCATTAGCAAATGTTACATAAAAATAAATAACCGCCAACCACTACGCAAGAAAATACGGAATATAGCATACATATCCGTCACAGAACTTTAAAATAACATGTTTTCTAATAAACATTTCAAAATCAACCAACGAAAACTATATAAACTCGAGTTTATGTATTTGCTTTGTAAATTATGGTACAGTAGACAACAAATAGACGTAAAATGGTACATAGATTAGTAGTAACAAACTAAGAGGCGAGCTAAAAATAGATTCTGACATAAAAAAGTGATGCAAGACGTATCACCTATCAAACCTAAGGAAATTTAGAAGAAATTAATATTTATAACGAAACGAAGATATCGAGCAATGTGCAGGCTATTATTCCATTTTGTAAATCATGCTCATTTACTATCGGAGTTCGATATACTATTTTTTTAAATGTAGTACAAAGAAAGTAATCTAGTGGAGTTATGGATGCACAGCTCCTCTTTCAAACCAATTTCCTGCAAATACGTTATCCAAGTAATTCGTAACAGTCAAACTGTAGTGAGTTCTACATTTTCCAACAACCTGGACAAAGTATTTTGTGCGAAATGCTTATAACGTTCTCTAGTTATTTTATGGAAGAAGTGTGTTCCAATAGTATGGTTATCTACTACCTATGTCACACCAAACATTTACAGAAGAAACTCTCTGAAAATGAAATTTCTACTAATATAGGGCGACCAGATCGCTACACCTAAAAATCCGGGACGCGGCGACGAAAAAAAAAACAAATCATTCAGTTACTTTTATTTTCGAAAATATACACAATTATTACATTGTCATTAGAAATGTATTTTATGAATATATTATTAATTAATACTGATAATTAAAGATTTTTTGATTACCGTGGCCTAATCTACATCTTATCTGATAATATGTCGCGTGGATCGATGCTCGCCAACGTAAAGTACAGACTGCAGGTTACACGATAGTGCACAGTGGTGCACTGCGCATGGGTACTCACATTACACGCACTTGTGAGTAGTAGCGATTGAACGTGATCAGATTCGACCTTTAATTTTTGTATTCGGATTCGCTCCAAGTTTTTGACATATTACGTGGAGACAAAAATAGAGAAAGTGCGACAAGAAAAGTTTCCAAACGACTTTTTAGAAATATCATTTTATATTACCTATGCATGATAACTAAAAATTATGAGTATCCAAAAATCGGGCCACACAATAGTCTCGAAAATACATCTTAGGGACATCGGGGCGGCGAACCAAAAATACGGACAAATCCCGAAAGATCGGGACGGCCGGTCACCCTATACTAATACCGGCATTTGAGTTTAAAGCTTTCTAATTGGCCTTGCAATTTTCTCCCGCGAACATCTAGTTCATTTTTCATGTTCGTAATCGTCCTGGACCTACAAAGTGATTTTTTAAAAAGTCAATTGCAGTAGCCTAGGGATTGTCCCGTCTATATTAAGCTTTAGAATCTGACAATATGAAAATTGTAACAGGAAGAAAGAAATCTTGACGAAAAACCTGTAATTTACTTACCTTAATAAATTACAAATTAGTTGTAACTAAATACTTGTTCATTTTCACATTTTGTTGGGCCAAAAGTTTTAACTACCTGAACTGTCACACAGTTTGACATACAGGTAAATGTCATTCAAAGCTCATTACAGCCGACTGCAGACGGAATAGCTTTTTTTCTAGGCTTGCTGCTATTGACTTTCTAAAAAATCACTTTGTATGTAATTGTTTCTTTGATGTCTGAATTACTCTATCGATATTTGGTGGTAAATTGGAAACTCCTAGTTTATTTAATGTTTCATTCTTTGAAATGATTGCGGATGTAAGTACTGCCAAATGCGTATATCCTTCTACAAAGAATAAAACGTAATCAACTTTTCTCTTTTAATAATGAATTCTTCATATTGTTTGATTGCAAAACTATTAACCCTAATTGCATACTTACATCACCCTCACCAGCAACAAGCTTGAATGGATTTTGAAATAAAATTAATAGTTGATCATATCTTAACTCTTAGAATCGCTGGTTTACCTCATTTTGCAACAATGTAATTTTCTTAACACAATTGTTAATAGAAAATCTAAATTTAATCCACATATTTTATGTGTCCACAAATAATCAACACGGAAAATGTGAAAAAAATATTTTATTGCAATAGTTTCTTGAAAAGTTCTGGTTTTGTTTGAAATGATTTAAGACTGAAAAGGAATTTTTCATCATCATCGGCACTACAGCCCTTCGTGGACCTTGGTCTGCTCAACTATTGCTCTGCACTCCTTCTTGTCCTTGGCTATTTTTCTCCACGACTGAACTCCTAGTGTTTTAGGTCTGCCGTTACTTCATCGACAAATCTACTTTTGAGATGTCCGGCCGATCTTCATCCTTCTAGTTCGCTTGTAAATACTTTCTTTTGTAGCATGTTTTCCTCAGTTTTGATCATACGTTCTGTCCATTGAATCCTTAATGGCTTTACTATTCTAACTACAACTACAATTTCCAAAACAATCCATACATGCAAAAAACGAATATCGGAATATTTTGTACTTTCCCTATAAGTCAAAAACAAAAAGGCGGGATCAAATGTATTTACTGATTATAACTCCCACATGAAATTATGCAAGTTTGTCCCAAATTAACCTCTTCTCTATATCTTAATGGGTTCTTCAAATTTGTATCATTCTCTATATGGTCCTAAATTAATTAAATTAGCATTAATTAGAAAACAATAATTTATTATCTTACGCTTTATAAAACTGAATTGACTCGATGTTTTAAAATTGAAATAAAGTTTAGCTGTTCTTGGTGATAATATGAGGCAAGCGTGTTATTTCTGATAACATTTTATCAAGCAACACTTGTTCACTAACATAACTTTGTTTCTGATAAATAAACCAGGAAATGGAATGCAAAAGTCGTCTTTATTCACTTTGTGGTACAAGCAAATTTGTTATAATCATTATCAATATTGAGATCGATTACATTTAGATACAAATACTCAAAAATACATGACTATACACAAAACATACACTTTAAAATGGCTTACAATTGCCACCATCGTTCATAAAAACAACAACAAACACGTTAAAATCACTTCGCCTTGCTTCTCTTGTCCTCCTTGTCTTCTGGAATTCTAGCATTGATAAGCTCAGTTACATCTTGCAGGGTCCTCTTCGTTTCGAAAGTCACTCTGTGTAAAGCTGCAGATCTTACGTAACCATCCTCCCTGTAGCGTCTGTACATCACTACAGTAACGTCGTCATAGCTCATATCTTCATTAAACACGCTTTCCTTTTCGGTTTCCGGTCCTCCACTTCCTCCAGATCCCACAGAGTGCGATCTCGAGCTTGTGTCCGATTTTGGCGAAGACTCGGGCGTTTGCTCCAGGGATTTCGTTCTCTTATCCTTCCTTCGACCTCTTGTTGGTGTTCTCTTGCTGGAACCGGATGTCTCCGGTTCCGGATCGCGCCGCTGCCTGCCAGGGAGGCCCACTCCTGGAATTAACGGGACCCTTGGTTCAGTTTCTTCGTAGGGTTTTAAAACGGGGCTTCCCTCGTCAGATGATCTTAATTCTGGAGTTGATGATTGGGAGGTTTGCGGTTTGGGGGTTTCCGGTTGTGGGCTGCTATCTTTAGGCGTTCCTGATTCTGGATTATCCTCTCCGGAAGATTCTGAGGATACTGTTTCCAGCTGTCGTGGTGGCCTGTCTTTCCTTTTGCCCTTCTTCTTAGATCGTTTTGTTTTATTGTGTTTCTTGGGCATTTTAGAGCTGTTAGTTCACTTAGACGGTTTTGTTTTCTAGGTCACACCACTTCTGGTTTCGTCAGGATGTTTGAGCTGGATTGAGCTCTTCTGATCCCCACTATTAAATTATATTGTGTCCGCGCCGAATTCGCAAAGTGGGTACAACTTGGGATTTAAATACGCACGCATTTTGAAATTTTGAAAAAGAACTTACAAAGTAAATACAATTAAAATAAAAGTTTCTGTCGTTAACTGCTTAGTAAATATTTAATTTAGGGAGTAATTGATTAATATTAGAAAGAAAACAATATTCCTATGTCTTGTTTATATAGGGTGACCGATAACTCGCCATAAAACGCCTCGTAGCGCTGTTTAGCAGTGCATACTAAATACACTGCTCAACAAAATTACTGGAACACTTCTTTAGCCGTGCATAATTTTCCAAATTTAAAGACATACGCAAGTATCAACTTTAGTATATTGTTCTTTCAACGTTATTTAACAAGATACAAACAACAAATATGATCTAATTAAACGGTTTTTTTAAGTAACACTAAACTATTGAGAAGACTACCAAAATTGAAAAGTGTTTTATCACTTAAATTGTAATGGAAATTCTGTTAACGCCCGAATATCAAGATTTAGTAACGCGTGTGCCCTCCATTAGTTTCAGTAACAGCCCGTCAACGTCGAGGCATGCTGCGAATAAGACGTCTTGAGGTAGATTTCGTCATTCTTCCACAAGGGCCTCAGCCAACCCCTGAAGAGTCTGAGGTGCAGCAAGACGCTTCCAGATGCGACTGTCGAGTAAATCTCAAACGTGTTCGATGGCATTTACGTCTGGATTCATGGCTGGCCACCCCATCACATGGATTTCTTATTCCTGTAGGGTTTGTTGTTAAATTAACGGTATGAACTCTACAATTATCCTGTTGTTGGATGAAGCCATCGCCGAAATTGTTCGCAAATGGCACAACGTGCTCTTGAAGAATCGTCTCAACATAAATTTGTACGGTGAGACGTTGGGGAACGACAACCAAGTCTGTGCCATCGTCTATACTAATGCCACCCCACACCATGACCAGCTCCGAATCGGTCCACTTCCTGTATACACGCGGCAGTATATCGCTATCCAGGACCTCTGTACACTCGTATACGACCATCGCAACGAGTTAGACAAAACCGCGACTCGTCTGTAAAAAGCACAGACCTCCAGTGTCGAAGTTGCCATTGCACATGTTCGCGGGCAAAGTTTCGACGCCTAACTATGTGATTCCTGCTCAAGCGAGGAGCTCGCACAGGCCTGCGAGAAGTCATATTGACTTCTTTGAGTCGTCTTCTAACCGTCTGATCGGAAATTGTCACACCAGTGTCATTTTGGAGTAGATTTTGTAGCTCACGAACAGTAGCAGTTCGTCGGCGAAGACAAAATTAACAATATACCAATCGTCTCGAGTGGTAGCTTTTCTTTCACGTTTTTGTCCAATTCTCCTGGAATATCTACCCGTTTCTTGGTACCTATGCGCAGCTCTGCAGATAACAGATGGAGTCGATGGGAGCTGGTTGGCTACATATCGCATAGATCGACCATCTTCAAGCAAAGCAACAGCCCTCGCGACTTCAAGTTCACTTAAATAACGCATTTTGGACTCAGAAGCATTGAAAAAGTCAAAACTTACGGTTTTACTATGTCCAATGATTAATTTGATAAGTTTTAGATGTTAGCTTTGTGGTCAAAAACTACTTTGTTTTGAGACTTTCTTTACATTTTGGCGTCTACGATGAAAACGAGCAAACGAATCACCGTAATTCTTTTTACACTCTATCAATAAAGGTCTAGAGAATAATATAACGAGAAAAAAATCTTGCTTCCATCATTTGCTGGAAAACATATAGGCGCTCAAAAAAGTGTTCCCCTAATTTTGTTGAGTAGTGTTTAAAACATCTAAAATATTTATTTTTCGCAGGCTAGTTTTTTCACACGAAGCACGAAAAGGAGTGGAAACTTGGTAACTATATAATATGCATGTTGTACGCTCTACGGACTACGAAAAATATATTTGCAGTTACTGTGGAATACTAGTAATAAATATTTATTACATAGTTATTACCTATATCAGTCGACGCTTTGTATAACACAAATCAACTTTTAAGCAACGCATTTCCACACCACCATGAGGTAAGAGTTACCTGCATTTTTTTGCGGTACCCCTACTCCACAGCTGAATAAAGGAGCTATCAATCCATTTCAATACCTAAATACAAATTACTTATGAACAAAAATAACGGACATAAACAAATTAGAATTTAAAATTTTCTGTAAATTAATCTAACCGTTCAAAATGGCCA
The DNA here is from genome assembly GCA_014611495.1 of Limonius californicus. NCBI lineage: Eukaryota > Metazoa > Arthropoda > Insecta > Coleoptera > Elateridae > Limonius > Limonius californicus. Next base: position 17,934 of record JABXWE010020768.1, on the reverse strand, counting down.
CCATCAACATTACGATATTCTGCACATCTCGCTGCAGTTGAACTTTGTACTCGTTAGAGCATGTGTTCGTTTAAAGCTGCAGCCTCTTGGTTGATACGATTTGTTAAATCGTCCACGTTGTTCACTGGTGTGAGGTATACCAAATCCTTAAGATAACCCCATAAATGAAAATCTAAGAGCGTTAGATCAGGTGATCTTGGCGGCCAAGCTATAGCACCCCCACGACCAATTCATTGATCTAGTTCTAGAAAATGATTTTGAAGCCAATCTTGAACCATGATTCCATAATGGGCTGGAGCATCATCTTGTTGATGCTATATATTTTGTCTAATTATCTGTGGAACATTTTCCAATAGTATTTGAAAATCTCATGTAAAAAATGTAAGAAATTTTCGGCATTAAGACAGTTTGCCAGAATAAAAAAACCAATTAAATAATTATTTAACACCGTATCAATATTGATGACTTTGAACGTGAGTTGCATGAGGGTTCTCATCTGCCCACACATGATTATTATGAGTATTGCAAACCCCATCCTACGTAAATGTCGCCTTATTTGTCCATAAAATATTGACAATAAAATTCGGATTTTCGTGGTGTTGATTTGATAGCTATTAACAGTACCCACAACTCGTGCATTATAATCCTATGGTACTAAGCGTTGCGCTTGCGTTTTTCGAAAAGGATATAGACCGTTGTCATGTCATTCTGTGTACTATCGCCTTTGGTATATTTACAATCCGAGAAATACCACCTGCGCTTCTCGCAGGCGCCCATTCAATTAAATCTAACAGATTTTCTTCAATATTGGGCTGTCTTACCATAAACGGACGATTACCACCACCACCACCACTTCTTTTTACACCAACGCTTCCTCTCTCTCGTAGTCGTTGGTCAGTTCGTTTAATAACTGTGTGGTTTGGATGTCTTCTATTTGGATAGCGTTCAGCATATAGCTTTGCTGCTGCGTTACAATTACCACCAACCTCTTTCAAGAATCCAAATCGTGTCAGTGTACCCAGCAAATGTGTATTCCATTAAAGCAAGTGCTGAAACAGGATTTACAAAAATCGGACAGAAAAATGTTTTTGACAACTGCAAACGTAGGAACAGCAGTGACAAATTAAATAGAAATTACTATCAGCCTTGGTTAGATGTGCATTGATGCTATATCTAAATCTTGTGTTTTCAACAACATCTTAGGATCAAAAATCTGCGATTTGAAATTATGCTTAAGTCATTTTTACTGTTAATATCTTAAGTTTATTGATGAAAAACTACTTTGATCCATAATATCTATTAGTTTAGCTTCGTTTTCAAAGATACGCAGCATTCGAAATTCAAACTTCCAGAAGCTTCTGTGAAGAATCTGGCCTACAAAAAATAAATAGGTATTTTAATTGTTTTGTGTTCAGTATGCACTGCTGAACAATAAAATGTTTTAGATAAAATATTGTTTTCAATATTTTTCCTATATTTCAACATTTTGCATCTCTAATATTTATTATTGTAAATAAATAATGTGCATATTTTGTTTGATTGCTTCTTACATTTAGCAAAATAACTTATTTTTATGTTTCTTCGAAAATACATATACCTTTTATATGTATATTTTTTGGCAAATACTTTTTTTTCTGTATGCTTCTTATGATACTACGGCTTTTTTAAATCGCTTAAGTAAGTAATACAGTGCGTTCAAAAATTAATTGCATCTGCGCAGGATAAATCGAAATATTACTCCAATGAAATCTTTTTAAGTAATGTTATATTTAGTAATTGCATATAGTGAGAATAATTGTAAACTAAGACAGTATCGGGGAATACTCGTTTATACTTAGATCATGAATAAATCTGAGCAGAAGTATATCAACTTGTTAGTCAAATTTAAATTATAGTGCTCGAAAATAGCTGCACTTTGCATCTGTCCAAGAAATAACAGAGGGCCGAATTTTAATTAAAAGCCGTGTTTTATTGAACATCAAGTACACAATTTACAACTGCCTTTCTTAAACTTTGTAAGGACAACCCCCTTCTGAAAAATTTCAGTACATGCTGTAGCACATACATTACAAACAGTGCATGATACTTTTGTACTTTTTCGGCATTTGTTCCTATTTTTGGTTCGACGTCTCCAAAATGTATTTTCGGGACTATTGCGTGTTTTTCAGATAATCAAGGTTTAGTTATCGAATATAGGTAATGTAGAATAATATGTTGATATTTTTTAAAATCCGTTTGGAAACGTTTCTTGTAGCTTCTTGTCCTTTTTCTGTCTGTATATAATATGTCAAAAACTTCGGACGAATCTGGACACACAAATCAAAGATCAGATCGGGCTACGTTCGATTGCTACTACTCACGAGTGCGTGTAGTGTCAAATGTGAGTACCCATATGCAGTGTGCGGCTGTGCACTACAGCGTAAATTTCAGTTTGTACCGTACGTTAGCGATCATCGATCCAATCCACATATTATTTGTTGCTATACCCTCGACTAATTAGTAAGAACAATAACTTCTCACTTAAATATTCAAACAACATTCGACATACCGCGTAGGGTAATCATTATATGTACATTATGTAATTTATAACGGAACCTACATTTTAAAGTCTAATAAATTATCTTATGAGTGCTAAGATATGCATTTATGCACGAGTGTAGGTAATAAGCAAGGCGCAAGAAATAAGCAGTGGGTAGTATTCTAATATTTAATTCAATGCGCAGACTATTTAATTTTTAAGGGAGTAATGTTTAAAATATTACACATCTACTCAGTTGATCAAGCGAGTTCTGACTTCTTCAAGATCAAGTTTTCAAAAGCACAGCTAAAAGTAAATGACTATATCCGAACAATTTGATGTTTGAAACATCAATCCATAAAAATGGTTCTATTTTGATAATCATAAAAATAATAAAGGAAAAAACTAACACAGATGCAATTTATCGCATTTTAATAATGAGAAATTCTAGTGGTGTATGAATAATGTCCAAGCTTTAGCCAGAATATTTATGATTTAATAGCAGAGAGCAAAAAGTTCCCAGTGGCTGAATGAATCGCCCACTTGACATGTTATTTCAACATACCCTGTAAATATGTTTATATATTTGCTTAATTTACAGCGTTGTTTTTTTTTATTATTAACAAACTATGTGTACCTACTATTTTGCTTTTTATAGGAAGTACTTACTTAGATGCTTAATTGTACACAACGCAATATCAGTATATTATCTTAATAATTTTGACTTACTTCACGTTCGTAATAATCAAAACACAAGTACCTAGATATAAATAAAATTATAAATTCAATTATCTTTAATTTTTAAGTCAGAAGTTAAATGAATGACATTGTTTGTAGAGTAAATTGCTTTTAAATTACGACGTTTTCTGCTTTTACCTTTGACGTTAGTGTCTCGTTCCCGTTATCTCTCCTGTATTATCATATTTTACAAATTTAAAAAATCCAATTTCACTAAAAATTTATGTAGTAAATGATACTGTATAAAAATGGTTTCCAACTGCGAATATAGGTACAAAGTGATTTTTTAAAAAGTCAATTGCAGCAAGCCTAGAAAAAAAGCTATTCCGTCTGCAGTCAGCTGTAATGAGCTTTAAATGACATTTACCTGTATGTCAAACTGTGTGACAGTTCAGGTAGTTAAAAATTTTAGCCCAACAAAATGTGAAAATGAACAAGTATTTAGTTGCAACTGATTTGTAATTTATTAAGGTAAGTAAATTACAGGTTTTTCGTCAAGATTTCTTTCTTTCTGTTACAATTTTCATATTGTCAGATTATAAAGCTTAATATAGACGGGACAACCCCTAGGCTACTGCAATTGACTTTTTAAAAAATCACTTTGTACTTAATGCGTTTCGGGTGTACGGATTGTGCTCGAGTGTAGGAACCAAATTGTCTAAGTAGGTATATTACATTTTGAAATGACTGCATCGTAGGTGTTTCAGGGTTTCTTTGAATTTCCACAATATACAAAATATAATGTATACTTGTCAACTTGTCTCCCCGGTAGACCCCACTCATATAAATTACACTTCAATCTGCTTCAATGGCTGTTTGAGTTTTCTCCTCCTTCAGTCAATCAACAGTAGTGCACCCGATTATATCTCCCTAAATAATTCTATCGGTAAATTGCAACTCAATTAAAAATCCATATTCATGAATTCTTGTTCTGATAAACTACAATTTCAATCAATTTTGGTAACTTTCGTAGATTGAACTGTAATAATTTAAATTAACTGTAGTAGGTTAGCCTGCAGTTTGATACGCCACTGGTCGGACTGGCTTGCTAAAAACCGCCACTAGATGTCGCGTTTTGACAACGCACGGCCATTTTAACTTAGCTTGGTTGGGGCAAGTCACTTCCGCGAGCGAAAGCTCACCCCTCTTTGTGTTTCATGTAAAATATGCCAGTAAAGGTGGATATTATACCGCCACCGCCTGCAAATTCCAAACAACCCGGTGTAACGAAATCCCTGTTGTACAACGGATCCAAATTCCAAGGCTTCCAGAAATCGAAAGGCAACTCTTACGAAGTGGAAGTGGTTTTACAGGTTAGGATTTTTCTAGTAGGGACCCTAAATCGGGTTCATTTGTCGGTATTCTCGCGTATTCCGATTTAAATACGTATTGGTGGTGAGGAGTATTGTTGCTAAATTTAGAAAGCGTTCGCAAAACTACTAAAAATATCAGCATATGTAAGAACCATGACAATTGAAAGGAACGCCCCCCCCCCGCCGTGCCGAGGCGGGAAATTTAAATTCCGCCCGCTTTGCTTTCAGCACGTGGATGAGGAGAATTCGTATCTGTGCGGATACTTACAAATAAACGGACTAACCGATGAATACCCGACGCTCACGACGTTTTTCGATGGCGAGATCATCAGCCAAAAGTACCCATTCCTGACCCGCAAGTGGGACGCTGACGAGGACGTAGACAAGAAGCATTGGGTATGATTATTACAGGTCATTATTAAAAATGTTCATTTACTCTTTTATTTTTATAATAACTTACAGAGCAAATTCGCGTCTTTTTGCCAGTATGCGAAAACGTTCAACTCGGACTCCTTCGACTACAAAGCCCTCGCCGAAACAGACTACGTTTTCATGAGATGGAAAGAACATTTTCTTGTACCCGACCATACCATTAAAGACATAAGCGGAGCCTCCTTTGCTGGATTCTATTACATTTGCTTCCAAAAATCCAAAGCAACCATCGAGGGCTATTACTACCACCGGAGTTCCGAATGGTATGTACAAAATTAAGTTGTAAGTAGGCGCTGTCATGATGAGGTTATAGATTAGGCTTTGATAGATTCTTCACTGCAATATACTAATATATGTGGTCTGTATGGGTGGTCTTATTTTACTTTTTTTTTCTGTAGGTGTAAAATTTCTGTGTTATTAATAAATTGAAGTATAAAAATAAGATAGACATTATTTTTAAACTGTAACGTAACTTTTATATTATTTGGTCTATAAACTCATTTTAGACATACATTTTATTCAGTACATAACCTCACTTGGGGGATGTGTGAGAATATACAGTTTGAAGACTTTATAATTCTTACAGCATACAATACTTATATTAATAACTTTTAGCATTTCACTCGCTATTGTATCGTAACAGTGAGGTGATTTTAATTGGAAGGATATCGCAGCAATGAATGTATTTATACATTGTAAGATGGATAGGAAAATTATATTCCTATTCCAAGAAATGTATATTTGGAAATCGTGTTCATAGGAAGCTTTTTTAATTGTTTTTGTTATCTTAAATTCACTCCTACAGGTTAAACTACGTAATACCTATATAGTATCCAAATTCGAATGGTAACTGTTTTTTTTTTTTCATGAACTGTGTTTGTTCATTTTACCTAAAGAAACAAAACCAATTTTCCATGACCGAGAGTAGAAATCAATTTTTAGGTTACAAAAACTGTGACAAGTAAAACATTATACCCTCAGGAGCATAATGTGCACAAAACTCCTTCTCGTAGGGTACACGTTTGCTTATTGTAATATACAGGGTGTCCCAACTAAAACAGTCTGCCCTGAATAATTTTCTAAGTGATCAAATTAATAAAACAATAACAAAGAGTGTCCAGTGATAGTTCATTTGAAAGGTTTTTCTGTTCTTTGTGCAATCTTAAATTTTTTTGCCATTCGACATTTAGAAGTTTGAAATACGCAAGGGTCAAATGTTAAATTATGAAATTTAAAAAAATGTTGGGTAATTTTATTAAATTTTCAGAGTGGCCACTGCCAACTTTCATACAATAGTACAAACGGTTTAAAAAGTAATTTCATAGGTTATTAAACATTTCGGGCGCTAATTAACGACACTCCTAGTTAATCTGGCACTTAATTCTTGCGAAGAATCGGCTTGGCTAGTATAGATCTTAGTTTTTAGGTGAACCCACAGAAAGAAATGGAGTGGGCTGAGATCAGGTGACCTGGCTGGCCCCTCCGCAGGATTTTAAGCAATTCTGTACAACAAAAACTTATGTTTACAGTTACCATCCCCTTATCTAGAATGTAAACAATTCAGAATTTTTATAGGAAGACACATTTGATAATCCTTGACACTTTATAAGCGATAAGAAAAAAACAAACTGTATTATTTTCTTTAGTTGCTATGTTAAGTATGTTTATTGTACAGAGAATAGTGGTGGCTACTTTGAACAGTCAATAAAATAACACTTTGAAATATTTATATTTTAACATTTTTTTACGCATCTGAAACTTCAAAAGCCATTTTTCAAAAACCAATTTCAGATTGTACACAGAGCAGAAAAATCTTTCAAATGAAGTATCAGTCGACATCCCTTGTAATTTAACATTTTGGGTTTGGTGGCGGTGGGGGCTAGGGGGATGAAGTAGGATAGATGGTGGTAAAAGATGTTCCCTTTCAAACTACCGTTGATCTGCCTCGCAGACTTATCCAAATTTGATCCTTTTCAAAATTCAGGGTGGACTGTTTTACTTGGGACGCCCTGTATAAAAAGCACAATACACTTGTTTTACCAAGTATGAGTTTGTTTGGGGTCCTAAGACCCACGTTTTATTTAATTCAACCGCACCGTTACATTTATATCAGGCTTGCGTTGCTCACTGGATATCTTAGTTTGGTGTACAAACAGAAACTGTTTGGTTTGTTACCCTGTTTTATCATCTAATTTTGTCTGATACTGATTGGACAATAAGCAGGATGAAGCAAGAAGGGTTGATAGGAATAAAAAACACGTTGATGAATAAACATTAGCCTTATTTGGTGTATAGAAGACAAAGAGTTTAAGGTTATGTTTCTGTTTTGTTTGTACACCGGACGGAACAAAAGTCAGGGGATGCACGAGCGTAATTTTATTAAGTCCATAACCTTACTTTTGTATTAGGCATGTGCCTTTTTTTTTAGCTTGATATACCAACAAAGATCACACGGTTAAAATCACGTTATTTTTCAACATGGTTAAAGTGCAAATTATAGCCTTTACTGCCGTTGCACAAGGCGTGGTGTTTGGAATTTGGAAAATAAATTTAGAGGGAACTTTATGAAATTGTACGTTTCTGTGTCTCAGTCATTTGCTACCACTACCACGCACAAAAGAATTTTAATAAATTTGTTCGACGGTCTAAAACAACGCATGCAACCTAACCTTCACACAGTTCGTGTGGCAAACTCAAAAATTAAATAGCTACACATACGTAATCTAGCATAAAATTGATTTCAAGTGTAAGAAATGATTTAATTGGTTTTTTTCCAGGTATCAATCTCTGAACCTAACGCACGTTCCTGAACATAGCATACAAATCTACGAGTTCAGGTGAAGTGCTCCAGTGACAACAACCTCATCGTTTTATCATAACTAACACGTACATGGCTAAAGTTAGTTCACAGCACACCAGCATTCACTCTCTCATTATTTAAACAGCTGCACATTAGTTTTCTTACAGACCGACTTAGTTTTATCGTATCGTTTCTCTATCCAAATCAAACTGTTGCTGTTACAGTATTGTTTTATATGTGATAATAAACAAAATTGTTAGACGCATTTTATAAGACTAGAATGTAATCTGTTTCACCTTAAAACCAGTGCAACCACTCCTGCGTTGTGTGGCTGTTCGGTGTTGATTTGATTCGAGGCTAAACTCGAGCCTACTTTAGCCTTAAATGTTTCGTAATGATGTTCTCTCAATCTGTGTGACATCAACGTATTCGTAAATTTTTATCTAAAGTCAAAGAAATTTTGCATTTGTTGTTATAATAACCGTGGTTTGCTTTTGGTAATTTGGTTTTTTATTTTTGAATTTTCCCGGTTTTGATTTTACCACATTCAGAATAACCAAGAGCACTGAAAGTTTGGGTTTGATTTGTGTGTTCGTGAACAAATTGTGATGGGTGTGAAGTGTGTTTGGTATTTTCTACTGGTGGCGTAATTGGTCCCATTGGAATTTGTTAACGAAGTTTTTTTTCCCCAACATGGAGTCATGTTTGCATGAACACGTACCATAAGAACTGAAAATGGGTATTATTTTAAAATATGTAAGTAGTGTGCCACCACTCTGAAATTTTGACCTGTGTTTAACTTTGAAATTCAAGTATTTGCTTTTCTTTTTACTGTTATTACTTAATTGTGTTTTGTATATTATGTATAAATGTATTAAATATATTTTTTTGAATTGTTTTTAAGAGTGTGTTGTAATTTATGACCCAAAACCGATACTAAGACATGATAATTTTTTCATTGTTTCCATTGTATGGAAATGGTTCTTAGATTATTTGTTGTCTCGATAAAAAAAAATAACAGCATAAATCTGAAAAATATAGTACAAACCACATTTTCTTGTAGTTAACAAGTTATTCTTTAATAACTATAGGACATCCAAAACTGGGGAATGTTATAGAGAGCTGTAATGTATACCGGGTGCCCGGATTTCGTAGGGACAACATGAGTATCTTTCTTATTATTAAAGATAGAGATTTGGTTAAATAGACAATGTTGTGCAGGATTGAATGTTGATTCAAATTTCGTTGACAAAAATGTTAAGTTCCGAATCGTTTAGAAATTATTTAAAAAAAACTAAAAATCGTGATTTTTTAAAACTCGAATATTTCCCTTATTATAGAAGATATGGAAAAAAGTTTTATATGAACGTTATTTAATTTAATGAGACAAAGCTAAAAATCATGTCAAAATAGAATTCAAGATGGCGGTTTCTGAGATATCAGTGTACACTTTCTTATCTTAAATGGACGCCATATTGTTTTTCTACATGGGTAAACAGAATTTTTGTTTCTATTTTCAACGACGTATAACAACCTATGTCTGAATACAAATTTATAAAAAATGTTAATTGTTTTAATTTGAAATCAAGTGGGCCGGGATAACAATGGATAATGAAAAAACAAAATGCAATCAATGGCGGATTATTTAAGTAATTTAATATTGTTGATTATTGTTTTTGTAGTTGAGTTTGTATTACAGTTCGCTGTTATAAATAAATTTTGTGTTTTCATTATTCATTGATATCCCGGCCTACTTGATTTCGAATTAAAACAATTAATATTTTTTATAAATTTGTATTCAGACATAGGTTGTTATACATCGTTGAAAAGAGAAACAAAAATTCTATTTACCCATGTAGAAAAACAATATGGCGTCCATTTAAGATAAGAAAGTATATACCAGACGTCGGCAACCTGTGACCTGCGGGTCACCAAGTGACCCATTTGATAATTTCAAGTGACCCATTTGACAATTTCAAGTAACCCTTTTGAGTTCCGCAAATAAAGTACAATTTCAAACTTAATTATAAAACATAAACATCTTTATTTTTTTTATTAGCCCGCAATATCCCATTGTTGGGCGTGGGCCTCCCCCATAAGGGGGGTTGTTGATCTACTCTCCCATAGTGATCAATCCTCGTGGGAGAGGCGCCGCGTTAACGCAACCTTCGGGTCACCCATCCAAGTACTGACCGGAGTCATCGCTGCCTTAACTCTTCCGATCATACGTGAACGGGCGACGAATGTGCGCAACCCGGGGCTTTACATTCATACATGAAGAAAATTTATTTGCAAAGGTATCTACGCAACAACTTAAGGATGTAATGGAAAGGGTTGTTAAGATTGTAAACATAATAGTAGCATGATCAGCGTTAACACACAGACGCTTCAAAGCTTTTTTGGAGGAAATTGAATCGAAATATGCAGATTTGTTGTTACATTCTGCAATACAATGGTTAAGTCGAAGCAAAGTGCTTAATAGATTTGTAGAGCGCTTTTGTGATATACAAATATTTCTTTATGGAATTGGTGGAAATGATCTCGAACTCAATGATAAATAATGGTTTTTAAGACTTTGGTTCTTAACAGACATAATGAACCATTATAATGATTTCAATATTCGACTTCAACGAAATAACTATACAATTTTGAAAATGTACAAGGGTCGAGGAATGGAAGAGTTTTCCTTCTAAATTAATATTGTTTGAAACTGATAAAAAAACTAAAATATTTCTTTCCCTTGTCAAAAATCCAACACAAGAAAGAAAATGTCGATGAAAGCAATCTAAATATGTGCGAAAGTTGGATTTTGAACAGTAGAAATGAATTTGAAAGTAGATTTAAACGTTTTAAGAAGCACTGCGAAATGTTTACGTTTATAATAAGGCCCGACGAAATAGAAGAAAATATTTTAGATTTGCAGTATTTTGAATATCTTAAAATTGATAATTTCAGTTTAGAAATGATTGATAAGTTCAACGTTGTGGACAGGTAAATTCAAGACGTAGCGGAAAGATTTAGAAAAAACGGAAGACAATCATCTTCTCATGATATCAACGTGTTGGGCATCTTCCTAGGAAGTTTTCATCTTTAAAAAAAATTGGTTTTACCGTTTTGTCCGCGTTCGGCTCTACTTATAAATGTGAGCAAATATTTTCACACATGAAATTTATTTTAAGTAAGAACAGGAGCAGCTTAACTACCGAAAATTCGGATGCTTGTATTCGTCTTAAGGTGACTAAGTTGACGTCACAAATTCAGCATCAGGGGAGCCATCGTTAACGAAGAAAGCGTTTATAAATAAAGTTCATAAGTTAATCAAGTAAAATTTGACAATTATACTTGTTTTTATAATAATTAGAAAAATTATAGTTTGGTTTTTTATGTTTAAAGTTTAAAAGTATATTGTAACTATTTTCTCAATAACATTGTCACATACGTCTTTCTAATTTCAATGGGGTTTTCTCCTTAACTGCCCCATTACTAGTAGAAGGACTTACATTAATAAAATCTGTAACATCACTATTATTACTGTCTACATCTAAATCCTCCGTATGTAATTTAAATTCATTTTTAGATTTTCAAAATAATGATGAAATATTTGAAGGCACAGGAAAATTTAAAGATAAATGTGAAATAATTTTAAAAGAAAATTATGAACCTGTAATTAGACCGCCACGTAGAGTACCTTTAGCTATTAGGGATAAATTAAAATCTACTTTAGATAGTCTTGAAGGTAGGGGAATTATTGCTAAGGTGAATGACCCTGTGGAATGGGTTAGTAACCTAGTAATTGTAGAAAAAACAGATAAATCATTGAGAATATGTTTAGACCCCCAAGATTTAAATCGAGCAATTAAGAAAGAAAACATTTTGATTCCAACGATAGAAGAAATAAGTGCCAAGTTGTGCAATAAGAAGGTGTATACTGTCTTAGATTTTAAGGAGGGTTTTTACCAAGTGGAGTTGTACCCAAAATCAAGTAAAATTTGTGCATTTAATAGCCCTTTTGGTACATACAAGTTTAATAGGTTACCGATGGGATTAAATATGGCACCCGAATATTTCCAAAAAATTAATAACAAAAACTTTGGAGATATTGGAGGCGTTACTAGGTTAGGGTGTGTGGTGATAGCTCAGTTGGTAGAGCGCTCGCTTTCTGAATAAAACATCGATTCTGGCTTGGGTTCGAAACCTAAGCAGAACTATGCAGATTTATAAAAATCTTGTCTGCGACCCACTACACACAATTTCCCAATTCGGCTTGCAACCATGGGATCTTAATGCTAAAAACCTTCTCTGGAATTTCTGTCGTTCGGATTCGACGTTAAACTGTAGGTCCCCCGTGTTTCTACCTTAGCGCTGAGGAGAAACACGTGGCAGAGAAGAGGCCGATGCCCAGCAGTGGGACGGAAAGGCTGTTGATGATGACTAGGTTAGGGTAAACAAGGAAGTAAGGTCACTAGAAAAGATGGCGCTTGAGTTAATGTAAGATGTTTTGATGTAAGCGGGTTAAGAGATTAAAAGTATTGATAATAATAGAGAGAGAGTCTTTATTTAACATCCATTAAGACGTATGCGACAAACATTTATCTTATTATTCACTAAAACACTGTTTTATAATGAAATACCACTGACCCGCGAAACGTCTTCTTAATAGTAACATTTTGGTTGATTTTGACTCGCAGCCAAAAAAGGTTGCCGACGCCTGCTCTACACTAATCATTCAAAAAAGTACTCTACAGCTACACAGAATTCGCATTCACGGGACACCCAATTATATTTGACATTTTTGACAACTCGTTAACTAATGAATTAAAATAAAAAACATGCAACAGTCAACAGAAAATAGTTTTAAGATTTGAACAAAGCACACGTGAACTTGAAAACCATACAAAATTAAATGCCATCGTAAATTTCCTTCCCTGTTTCCTAAATTTGTCAAAAATAGAATTTAATAAGAAGGAAGTAAAATATCTAAATAAAGGATACTAATTTTGTTCTTTCTACCCCAAACACATGTTAGAACATAATTATGAATTGATGTCAAACAATATAACGATTTTGTATGTCAGCAGTGATAAACATAAGTTAGATATAATTGATACGCTAAAATTTACAACCGTTCATTTAAAATGTGATTGAACAAACTGAGCTCCTGAATTCACCACTATTTGACGTTTTGGAATAAGAGATTAATTTAAAACCAACCAGTGACTGGTCAGTACTCGGATAAGTGGACCAATATAGTGGCATATGCAACCGGTCGTGCTTCAGAGGGCACGTAAAACCGTCGGTCCCAGTTGTCTTACAAACATCTTTGACAATCGTTAACCTTGTAGTGGAACTTCTCTTCTCTGTTCGACGGGTTAGGCTAGCCTCCTGCCCGGCATACGTGCAAAAGAGGGCTCACAAAACCTATTCAATTATAGGTAATTAACAGGCCATTGGCCTATAATCAGAAGAACTTCTTGCAATATTAAATTCCATGTAGATAACGTATGTAAGAATTTAAAATTTATTTGTTTCAACATGCTTATAATTTCAGCACATTGCAATGATTGCTCATTTTTCAAATCAATTTATATCTTATACTCTTGGGGTATTTGTTGGTGCCATTCTTTGATAGCATTTACTCTTGAGGCCCGTCGTGTGTCTGTATCAGCTTTTAAAGTTGTTTTTAATACAGACATTAGTTTATTCCATCTAGTCGTTGAAGTCACAAAAAACGTTTACAGTCTGAACGATTCCGAAAAATGTGATCATGTTAGCATTTGAAGAAGCAGAAGCAGTATTTTTACAAACCAAATTAAGGTTGTGAGCCGCACAAAGAATGTACATATGGCTTGTTGGTTTTTTTTTGAGAAATTATGGCTTATACTCCATTATAAACCCCCGCTATGTCCGCCCCGTTGTCATATCGTTGACCTCTTTGGGTTAGAAAATTTGCCACAAATAAAATTTGCTCCTATTTTTTTTTCTTCTACTTACTGCAAGATAGAATAACAGGTAAAAGGGCCATTTTGTGTAGGGTCAGAGTAAATAAGTTTTAATCATACGAATTTATAGTATTTAAAAGCCGAAAATAAGGTTTTTTTCAAACTACAACTTTAAGAATCATATAATTTTGTATTGGGGTAGCTGCAATTATAACATCGAATTTGGTTTTTTGATTAATTATGTTGACCAGAAAGAGCTTGCAGAAATATATTTACGAAATGTTGTGCCTCAAAATCAAGTAAAGGAATTTGAATTTGTTTTTGGTGGGCCTTAATAATTTAAATAGGATTTCGAATGTTGGTATAAACGTGACCTACTGGAATTGAAAGTGGGCGCACGCGCATTCTAAATTTACCTGTCAATTAAATATACCTGTCTACGCAAACACAAAAACAGTTCGCATTTCGAACTCGTGTGATCTGTTGCTGTTCGAACGTGACCTAAAGAGAAATGGCAAATCTAAGACAAACCCCTTTGACTTGCAGCGGACACACTAGGCCCGTAGTACACCTGGACTTCAGCGGTGTTACGGAGTGTGGTTATTTTTTAATATCGGCGTGCAAAGGTGAGTTTGCTCGAACTTTTCTGTGCTAACCTTAAAGTGTAACTTCTGCCATTTCCTTGGCCTGATTTGCTTAAGAAACCTTCAAACGGCTGGCCTTATGTTGTTACAAGAAAGGACAATGCTTTTTTATTCACTCCGCTTCCTGTTCTTTTTACCGTCGAAACAATTAATTAGGAGAATAACGATGTCAGCACTGGCTGTGATTAACATATTGTTGTAAGTCAGTGGTTTTCATGTAAATTGAGGTTTTCTGTGGTCACAGCCACGATTTATGACGTTTACAGTGGAATTACAAGTTTGAGGTTATGTTTTCAAATTTTGAGTTTGTAAACTTTTTTATGTGTAGTTTCGCGTAATACAGCTCGTAATTTGAATACAGAATTAAACGCACTTAAAATAATATTTTTGTTTTACCCGAAATTGTAGTCCAGGCAAAGTTATACGTGCTAAAAGTGATCGAATCTTATTTATTTTTATATTTAATTTTCTGAACAGTTTAGAGCGTTAAACTCCAATTTAAAGAAATTCAAAATTTGAACGACGCCAGTAGCATAGTATTGACATACTAATCTGTACAAATTCCTTTGTTGTATTAGAATTGTGTTTAATCTAACATTTCTTTTTAGATGGTAAGCCAATGTTAAGGCAGGGTGACACTGGCGACTGGATAGGAACCTTTGAAGGCCACAAAGGGGCAGTGTGGGGGGTAGCTCTTAACGCTCAAGCCACACGGGCAGCGAGCGGGGCTGCCGATTTTACAGGGAAGGTTTGGGACGCAATAAGTGGGGAAGAGCTACATTCATTCCAGCACAACCATATCGTCAAAAGCGTGAATTTCTCAAAGGACAGCAACCTACTTGCTACCGGAAGCAATGAAAAGCTTGTCAGAATATTCGACTTGAATAAACCTGAAAGCAGTAAGTGTTTTGGGATTTTATTGTGATTGTTTAACAATACACTTGTTAAGCAAGTCATGAACTCTGTAGCATTGACTTGACTGGTTTTTTTGAGCTATCTATGTGGTCAAGGTTACAGCGACATTGTGTTGGATACTTGTTCCACATTTTGTACAATTTAATGATTTGTTGTCAGAGCTAATTTAATTTGCAGGTCCCACGGTGTTTGCAGGCCACACCTCTGGAGTTCGACATGCCTTGTTCTTCAGAAATGATACGCATTTGGTATCGTGTGCTGATGATAAGTCACTTAGAGTCTGGGATCGAATTTCAGGAAAAGTAAGTTTTATGTCGAAAATGTGTTACCCATTAAATTTAAAATGCATGTAGGTCTTGCAAGATGTAGAAGTAGCAACTTTGGTTAATGAAAAACATGGGGATTTATTGAATCATAATAAAACTAGAAATATGTATTATATCTAAAATAAACCTAATAGATATGAGTGGAAACTATCGATAAGTTGATTTTTGCAGATTCAAGTTATATGAAATAAGTAAACAGTTAAGTGCTTTGAACGAAATAACAATTTTCTACTAATATAAAGCAAGAAAAATAAATAGCCAGCAACATTGATGTGATAGTTACAATGTTTTTGCTCAAAGTAAAATTATTTAGGTGATTAAAAAAAGGAAATAGGTACTAAATATTTAATCTAATTTAATAAAGATGCTGTAGAGGTGTTTAATCATTAAATTGCTTGACACCAAAAACAATCATAATTATGACATTATTGTTGAATAATATAAATATAATAACTTACTTTGAAATTCTTCTTAAAAAAAAATCATTGTGCTGTTTTATTAAATTGCCAGTTATAGAATACTGTTTTTACAGCAGATTTTGTTTTAATCATAGTAAATTACTTCAGTTTTAAATGAAATTGCTGGCTTTAGTGGTGCCAATTACAGTAAATAATTTTTTTCTTAATGCTCTTGTTGGTATCCCCTGATAAAATTTTTCATAATTGTGAAATATTATAGTCTGCATATACATAATTTTGTGTCGAATTTACATACATAGATTTTGGAGAAATTATTGAAACGTTTTTGATCAAAAAGTTGCAGATTTTATGTGAATATAATAAAAGAACTTGGGCTAGTTATATTTGAAGAGTTTTTAAAATATGTGGTCGTTGAAAGACAATTGTTTTACTTTATTACAAATGGTTTTTGGTGCTACAGCTCTGTATTTTATAATTACTGTATTACACTAATGTAAGAAATACTATTACTTATTTTCCAATATAGTTTATGTTAAAAAAAACAAGTATCACCCCTGCTTTGTGTTAAACTCATATTTTTAAATACTCAATAACTTAGCACACGACATAGTACATTTAACCCGCATAAAAAAAATTGCGTTTATGGATTCTTATTTAACATGTTACAATACCTGCTTTAATATAA
This sequence comes from Limonius californicus, assembly GCA_014611495.1. NCBI lineage: Eukaryota > Metazoa > Arthropoda > Insecta > Coleoptera > Elateridae > Limonius > Limonius californicus. The sequence continues at coordinate 1,205 of JABXWE010020768.1, read as the reverse complement.
ATTCAAATGGTTTATTCAGAAAACATCAAAACTTGAAAACGTTCTACCTTACATACAACTACGGTACTAATTTCTAACTTGAGATATGCAGTACCCTATATCAAATTATTTTATGAATATACCTATACCACTTTGTATATGTTGAAGTATGTTTTAAATAACAATGTAAATTTGAAAACTTACAGTGAAAATGTTTTTTGTTAAATTAAAAAAAAATAATCTCCCATGGTTACACATAGCAACAAGTTTCTTTAAGTATTTGCATATACCATTGAATAATGCGGAAACTATTAGATTTAAAAACCACCATATCCTTACACTATTTTACATTTTTGTGCAGCAAAATGTGCAGCTTATGGTATTGTATGACCGCTTAGTAATATAAAAAGATATTTTCACTATTAAAATCTTTTGTTCTTACACAATTGGATCTCCCCTGTATAATTTTAGACTCTACACTTACAGACTGTGTAAATAATTGTAATATCAATGTAAACATGCCGCATTCAACACAGTAACAAGTGAAAATTAAATAGCATTAAATTAATCAAAAAGATTTACATATACATTGAGACTCGCATAAAATAGGAAAGAAGGAGCCATACTTTTAAAACAAATATAGGTGAAAGACAAGGTGATCCACTATCATTTAATGCTACGTTGCAAATTGTTTTGATAAACCGTAGAATAAATATAAGTAGCAAATAACTATCAAACCTCAGATTTGCAGACAATGAGGTGTTGCCGGCTCATCAAAGAAAATCATGGAAAAAATATTAAAGGAATTGAGTTAAATAAATATATAAATAAAAGAGTAAATTTTTCGAAAACATCTTTACCTGCATAAGGGGGAAAATTGTAAAAATGAAAAGTCAAACAATGGAAATAAGTACTGTATGTGGGTTAGACAATTTCCTTCCAAAACGAACAAGAGAAGGACATACACCGAAGAATAAATCAAAGATGAAAGAAGTTTTAGGCACTAAAACATATACATATTTATATACAGTGTGTCCCACTTAAGAGTGTAACATTATGGTTTGCTTATGGCCAGAAACCAATAGTCCCTTTCAAATGCAAACCCTCCTGCGATACTAAAATAAACGGAAATAATCTAAAAATCATATTAGGCATTTTTTTATCGGAAAATTTTACCAACGAAAGTTGTTTGGAATTGTCGCGAAAGCTTAGGCAAGCCGCGCACT
>JABXWE010020767.1:0-22752 GCA_014611495.1 Limonius californicus | reverse complement strand
CAACAGTGCAAGGCCATGGTATTGTGATGAAAAGTAGAAAATTTGTTTTTCGACATTTGTCAAAATGCTTCATGTAATGTCGGCCTACTAATTAAATTCTCCATAAATGCAAAGACATCGTCAACGTTGCCAAGTATAATATTCTTTAAGTGTCTCGTGTGAGGAAACTAAGCACTGTAGGAAGTTCGTGTTAGTGTTTTTGAGGACTGTATTTCTTACAGAAGACTGCTACCTGAAGCTTTTAAGGTATTTAAAGGACACCATGTATAACTTACTACATTTCAACGAACAGTAAAATATACTATAATACATTTTTAGAAACAATTTTTGGGAACTAAAAGACTTGAATACATTATTTTAATTAGATGTCGATCTAAGATATAGCTATAGATAGGGGTATATAATTAATCGTCGTAATCACCCGTTCAAAGCAATGAGTCAAATTTACCAGATACAATAAATATTTTTCTTGTTTATGTAATTTTTGTTGTGTTTAAGTATTAACTAACAACTAACGGCATTTATATTTATAAATATATATTGGCTGTTAGGACTTCAAAGAGAAGGTCAGCCTCATGGACTCTGGGGGAGGCAAAAATTCGGAAAACCACCCTAAAATCAGATCTGGACCAAAAATACGACGGTTGAACATTGCTACATACAACACACGAACACTTTCATCGGAAGAGAAACTACTGCAATTAGAAGTAGAACTAACACATATATAAAGTGGAACGTGGTAGGACTGAGCGCAGTACGAAGAAAACACGACGGTCAACTAGCTTTAACGTCAGAAAATATACTATACCACAAAGGAGAAGATGAAGCTTCCTGGAGAAGAGTCGGATTTATAATACATAAAAGACAAGTAAAAAACATCATAGACATAGGAAATATAAGTTCAAGAGTTATGTATTTAATTTTAAAACTAAATAACAGATATAATGTCAAAATAATACAAGTTTATGCACCTACATCGCAAAGCTCTGATGAAGAAATAGACAATTTCTACGAAGATATCGCTAAGGCATATGGCTATACCCATTACGCATTATATAGTCCTGATAGGCGACTTTAATGCGAAGATTGGATACAAGGAAGACGAAGCTGAAACGTCGATTGGACAATATGGATTTGGGAAAGAAATGAGAGAGGCGCCATAATACTAGCATTCTGTCTGCATAACAAACAACATATAATGAACAGCTTTTTCAAAAAGAAGGAAAATAGAAAATGGATGAGTCCAGATGGTGTCACCAAAAACGAAATAGACTTTATAATTACAGATAAAAGAAAAATTATACAAAACGTTGAAATCTTAAATAAATTCTCCATCGGAAGTGACCATCGGTTGGTGAGTACTACAATAGCTATCAACCTCAAACGCGAAAGAGATACTCTTATCAGAAAGCAGGCTAAAGGTAAAAAATTGACAAAAGTTGAAAAATCGCAGGAATATAGACATGATAGAAGAACGACTACTTCAGATAGACGACAGAAACAACATCGAAGAAATTAATGACATTATTATAAAAACATTATCAGAAGCAACTCAGAAGTTTTGCACTAAGCAAAACTCGCGTAATAGCCAGATTAGCGATTATACAAAATCTCTGATGAAACGACGCAGGGAAATAAACAATAAAAACTCAGAAAACTACAGAAAAATTAACAAAGAAATATCAAAGGAAGTTAGGAAAAACCTTCGAAGATATAACACCACTGAAATACCTGAAGTAATCGAGTAAAACAAAAGTCTAAAAGTTTTGAGACGGCAAACAAATATAGGAACAAAAAGTAGAGTCAAACTGAGAAATCATAACCAATAAACCTGAGATTTTGAAAATCACTGAGAACTTCTATCTAAATTTATATAAAAATACAAACCCTGAGGAACCAGAAGACATACCGTATATTAGACACCAAGGATCGGAAGAATTGCCTGAAATCAGTTTGGATGAAATTGCAGCAGCCACAAGAGAAATGCAGAATAACAAAGCCCCTGGCGACGACGGGATTGTTATAGAAACAATTAAAGAAGGAGGACCAGCTGTTTTTAAAGCCCTACAATCGCTATTTAATAAATGTCTTATTGAACAAATAACACCTACGCTATGGGGTAATGCCATCATCACCCTCATACACAAAAAAGGCGATATTACAAACCCTGACGAACTACAGACCTATTAGCCTCCTCCCACACCTTATACAAGCTATTTACAAGAATAATAGCGAAACGTATAAGCGTAAAGCTTGATTTATACCAGCCAAGAGAGCAGGCTGGATTTAGATCGGGGTTTAGTACACACCACCATTTACTAGTAGTTAAACTATTAATAGAAAAATGCATAGAATATAATAAACCCCTCACCCTGGTGTTCGTCGACTATGAAAAGGCGTTTGACTCGGTGGATCAACAAAAACTTTTACTAGCCCTCTCGCAGTGTCGAATAGACTCCAGATACACAAATATATTGAAATACATGTACCGTCATGCAACTGCCTCTGTAAGATTACACGAAGGCACAAATACATTTAAGATCGAAAAGGGAGTACGACAGGGAGATGCCAAATCACCTAAATTATTTACGACGCTGTTGAAATATATGTACAAAAATCTAGACTGGGAGCATCGTGGAATTAACATCAATGGGGAACTACTAAATCACCTACGTCTCGCTGATGACCTCGTCCTAATCACAGATCGAATAGATGAAGCGAATACAATGTTACAAGAACTGAAAACAGCCTCCAATGAAGTTGGACTTGTCATTAATTACTCAAAAACAAAATATATGACAAACTTAGTTCTCAGTGACAGTATTTCGGCAGGCGATGTGAAAATCGAACAAGTATATTCATATAAATATTTAATCTCAGTAGAGACAATCAAACCCATGAGTTGCAGAGGAGAATAAGCCTAACATGGGTGGCCTACGGAAACATAAAAAACATCTTCAAGTCAGATATCCCTATATCCTTAAAAAGAAGAGTTTTTAATCAATGTATGCTGCCAGTTCTGACGTATGGCGCCGAACCGCTTATGCTAACTAAAAATACCACCAAGAAAATTCGAGTAGCCCAAACAGCAATGGAACGATGGATGTTGGGGATATCACTAAGAGACAGAGTACCTAACGCCACTATTAGCCAAGAATACAAGTCATTGACGCAGTTACCATGATAACTAAACTGAAGTGGAATTGGACCGGGCATGTGGCAAGATTGAAAGACAACAGGTGGACAAGACGTATAGTTGAATGGGACCTAGACAAGACGCATATAGAAGCAGAGGTAGACCTCCAACAAGATGGACCGATGATGTCAAAAGAATTTCAACTAACTGGATCCAGACCGTACAAGATCGAAGTGGATGGAGAGATTTAAGGGAGGCCTATGTCCAGCAGTGGACGATTTAGGTTGGGAAAGGCAAAAAAAGATTGGCTGTTAAGTTTAGCCCAAATATATAAACACTTTATAATTTTTTCGTTTTACACCTGTTATGCAAAGTTTTACACAACATCACCTCAAAAACAATGACAAATACATTAATTTCCGATTAATAAAGCAAGAAAATACCATCAACATTAAAACCTAAAATCGAGTGTATTATTTGCGCACGCTGGCTAGATTTAAGTCTTTATTACTCGAAAATAACGTGGATACATTGATTTTGGCAAACTATTACTTTTAGTTATTTCAAATAAAGTAGGCAATATATTTTTAGTGAATAATACGTATAAATAAGAAATTATTTAATTTAAAAAATTTTAATTGGCAAATATGATCTTTTAGAATGAAGAATTATCACCTAAAACTTATTTATATTATTATTAAAACTAAGGTATATTTACCATTGTAATTAATGATTTACTCTTAATGTACATTACAAACTCTCGGTCTAATATGTAGCAGTCACAAGGAACAGGATAATGAGGTAAAGTTTTTATTATTAAATAATAGACACTATATTACAAAATACAATACTGTTACATATTACACATATTTATACCTACACTTACCATTAATTTCTTAAATAATATATACATCGCAGTTCTATATCTTTTTCAATAGATACTCATAAATCTAGAAGTAAAAATATAATCGTTAGAAGCCTCTTTAAATGGAGTTCAACGGAAGCAGTACTTTAAGCATAGAAATCGCTTTCCACCAACATATTTAGAAAACTTATTTTGGCATTCAAGTTGCCGTCTTCAGTAGAAACATAAGTACACTATCACAGAACGACTTTTCAAACGTTTTTGCTTTTAGGGTTTTGTAACAAGGTCCGAATGTTTTTATTTGAACAATGCACAGTTATAAAATTGGTTTATTTTCATATTTTATTTAATCCTTTAGTCACCGGATAACACAGATTTTGCCAGAATGTTCTGTTTTTTTCCAGGATGGAAATTGGTATACCGGACCATTAAAAATCTTACGTCTTGCGATGGTTTCTGTCCGGATATTACTAACAATTTAATTAGAAAATGCAAATTAATACTGAATGTACGTAATTTTACGATCTTAACAGTTGCTACTATGAAGAAAGTAATAGCGTCTGTTTAAATTCCGTTTCTTCCTTTTAACTAAATGCCTCGATAAGATATACAAATATATTAACTCCAAAATTATATTTTGTCCAAACAATGGCATTCATACTTTCTACGAAATATTATAGATAAAATGAAAACTTTGAAAAAAGCAGAGATTTACCAAATTTACTATTTGCAAGGCAATATTGAAATTAGCCTTAAACAATATGTAGCATTACTTCAAAAATTATAGATTTAACAAATCAACTGTTGCAACCAACCATATTTATGAAACGGCACGGTATAAAATTAAAATGTATAACATTGTTAAAGGAAAAGTCTTCAACCAAAGAATTACAAGATATGAGAGTATTAGCATTTCCAAAAATAGGAGGGAGCATTTAAATTCAAACAATGGGTTGATACCTAACCTAGCTTTCTAATTCGTTAGGCACACTGAAATTGAATGGGGAGTTAGTTTATAAGAAGTCAGTTGTTAGTAGATTAGAATTAAATTTCCATTGCTGACTTTATAAAGAGTAGATATCTTCAGAGGTTGATCTCAGCCCGTTACCCTAAATAGTTTAAATTAAGTAAAGTACTTGCATTTATACGGAAGATGGCAACTTAGTTGCAAATACATAGTTTCCTAAATATTTTGGTGGCAAGGAGTTCCTACATTATTGAGATTTTTAGAATATTTGATCATTTCCGTAGATTTCAAATATTTTTATTGAATGTCTATTCGTCGTTACTTACCCATAGTTTCTTGTTGAATTTCAACTTTGTACGTTGGGTTATCATAAGCAGATTGGCTCACCCGTGGCGGTGGAGTAATAGCTGCTTTGTTTTGACCATGTCTTTTTACTAATATTAGTAGTAATATGAGTGTACTTAAAATAGCAATAGCAGCTAATATTGCCACAATGACTAGTGGTCCGTAGTAGTCACCTTTGTGTTCAGACAAATCTCCCGCTTCCAGTTTACCTAAACAATAGATTTGCACACTATTAACTATTTTAGTTTGAATTATGATCTACACAATACCTTGTTGAGTGGAAGCGCCTAATGTTGGTACAGATCTTGGTTTTGTAATAAAGTCCTGTACATTGCTAGTTTTAATTCTTCCATTTGTTAGATAAACTTCTAACCATAATCTATATCTAATTCCAGGCTTCAAGTCCATGATTGTTGTTTTTGGTGGCGAATCTCTTTTAGCCATTTTGAATGTACTATAATCGCCTTTGTCAGAATTGCTTTGATATATCGCTCGATATATGTTAACATATTTATCTTCTGGATATGGTACTCCCGACCAAGTAATTTCTACACTAGTTGCTTTTACATGACTGATTTCTAATGTGACGTTAAAACCGTAATTGTCAAATTCATTTGCAGTTGTAAAATGAATCATGTGCTCTGCGTGTAATTCTGTAAGTTGGCCGGGGAAAGGAATCAAAAATATTCCAGCTTCGTATTTGGTATTTGGTTTTAAGTTTTCCAACGTGTAACTGGTTACTGCTCGATGTATCAAAGGTGTGGCTGCATATATTTTACCATCTATTTCTCTATACCTTATCTGAACCCCGTCAATATATTGCAATTCATGCCGTGTGAATTTCCGCCAAGCAACGTTTACCCACGTGGCATTGATATCGGTTACCACCAAATTTGGTTCGATCGGTATCATTGGAGGTAAAGTAGCTGCTGGACTGTCTTTCAAAGTACGAACTGTATATATGCGACTGGATGGCGTGTTATGGAGATCACGTAACATTACAGTAATTTTGATTTTGTATTCAGTATCTTCTTTAAGGTCTAAAAGGTCGAACTCTAACTGAGGAGTCTCGATTAAGTCATTTGGGGGTGCAAATATTTGACGGTGCCATGTATTTGGATCATTATCACTACAGTAATTAAATCATTAGATAATTAAATAGCAAAATAAGCTTAAAAGTTTACTCTGTATATGTATAACGAACTTCCACTCGTCCGTGAAGTCCCACGATCACCGGAGGAACAGTAAAAGCAAGTCGAATAGTATGAGCATCAATCGCTTCCAAGGTGTGGACATTAATCTCGTCTTGGGGTTGTTGAAATCCAGGAGGAACATTTACAAAACCGCCGGGATATATTTGATCGGTTCCGCCTATTTCGTTACAAATAGTTAACTATTAGCTACAAAGGATTCTAATTCTCTTGACTAACCTGGTCGTGTTAAGTTTTGTTGTGGTCTAGTTGGAATAATCAGTCCGTTGGGTGCGGTGATAAGCAACTGTCCGTTATGGGGTGGAAGTTGTGGATTAGGGGAAAACGGAAGGAACGGTTGCGAATTTTTTTGAATGTGTTGTAGAATGTGTTCGACATTTAAACCGGGAGGCAAATCATCCGGGTGTTGTTGAAGAGGGTTTTGATTCACGTAAGGGATCACGGGTCTGTTGTTATTTGGTGGCATAAGTAAATTCGGGTTAATGTGTTGCGGTACGGGTGGTTTTTGATGGTTTGGAGAAATATTATGAATTTCAAAAACAGAACCAGATGGATAATTTGTTAATTCGGGATGTTGATTTATAAACTGCAACAATTCGTCTGGATCGCCTTTACCATGAATTTCAATATGGGGATTATTGGGCACTAGTGCAGGTTGTTTGTTAGCTATAATTTGTTGATTCGGGGGTGGTAAAAACGTAAACTGAGAGTGCTCATCATGTGGAGGTATGAAATGTGTGTTGACTCCTTTATTTGGTTTGGATTTGTTCGGCAGTTTTGGATTCTTATTACTAGGGGATGGTGGTGGAAAATTGGTCGGAATTAAAGGACCTAAAAACGGCGAGGTGTCTGAATTATTATTGATATGTCCAGGTTTCCTCTGAACAGATCCATTAAGATTCTGGTACAATGCATCATCCTTCGTATTGTGATTGTATTTTTCTAGTTCCTCCGTAGTGCTGTAGTAATGGTTTTCATCTATAGTTATATTAGGAAGAAGATGCAATTCAGGGACTTCCTTTGGTACCGTGATATTTTCTGATTCCTTGTTAGTGTACACTAATAAAGGACCCAAAATTTTTGATGGAGGTTTAGTAGGTGACAAAACAAAAGGGCCAGGGAATGGTATACTTGTATCTTTTTCCAAATTTTCATTTTCATTAATATCTTTTGTTTTATTTAATATTGTTCCTGCAATAAAGGATAGTCAAATGTTTGAAATCAATTTCAGCACTTTCAGCAAACTACTGTAACTAGGGTGGCCAGACGTGCCCCATTACGGGGTACAATACGCCATTTATCGTATTATTTTAAGAAAATTCTTTTTTTAATATAATAATGTAGGGTATGTGAAATGCCCCAATTTGGATTTAAACGGCAATACCAAGCCACTATTTTTGAATTGTTAAAGTAATTTTATTTCTTTCATGTAGTTGAAATATCGTATGTCCAGATTTTGTGTATGGATTGATAATTCTGATTATAAACCAAAATATGTGCAAAAGAAATCAAAATTGGACATGAGTACCCCAAAACCAAATTTTGCACTGGTCACCCTAACTGTAACCAAGCTATTTACAAGAGTAGATACAAACAGTTAGTCAGTCCACGTCCCAGTCTATGTCTACATAAACAACCAGGTTAATCAAAAGCGAGTTTGAGATTTACATTTATTTACATCGTACCTGCAGAAGAGCTAGCGTTACACGTCCAGTAGAGGCAACAATCATCGTCAGGCAGGTGATCCAAAATAGCCAGATGTGGTGGGCAGTCTAAGGTTTGAGGTGGTAAAGCATGGACTGGTGGGCAAATATTCTGACATTCAACTTTTCCCATTTCACAGAAACATCTCTTTTCACAACCCGTGATATTCGAGGGAATTTGTTGCCAATTATTGTACATTACGTTCTCATACAAACAGCTGCCTGTGTTTTTACATTTCACTGATTTGGGACAACAGTTGGGCGGCGATGGCGTGAAATTTGCTGGTTCTGTTTCCCACTCAATACAGTTGGGGTTTAAAACATCAACACCAAAATATGTAGGGCATTCCATTTTGAGACACTGTATGCCTGTCTCGCGGCAAATACACAAAGAGGTGCAGTTATCGTTAAATTCTTCTCCTACTGTAAGCTGTTTTCCTTTGTATTCGCAATTTTTAGTACTGTCCGTATTAGGGTCCTGCGATGGTACATTATCTACTTGAATAATATCATCGCTACCTTTAACTTTTATGTATTGGATGTTTGTTTTTAAGCCTTCTAGGTAACCTCCTGGTGTTACTTTCCAAGGTATCCAGTTTGTTTTATTTTCACTTACTTCTACTTCGGATAGATCAGTACTGCCTACTAATTCTGTATAATATTCTAGTTTTATTGTGGTACTATTTATATATTTTGCAGTAAGTAATCTATGGTTCACTGTTATTTCTTGTTCTTTTTCTGGCTCATGATCATCCAAAGTTACATCGCAAAGGACTTTTTTGCAGCAGGAATCTAAAGGATCTGGTACTTCTACACATCTATCTGAAGTTTTGTTAACTGGTACACACCTAGACGAAAAGTAAAATATGGTAATAGATACAGTATGCGTTCCAATTTACATTTGTATGTACCTTGCTCTGCAAGTCACAGTCCCTGTAGCTTCACAAGTGCACAGTGATTCACATCCATCTTCTATTCTTTCACCTTTGCTATACGTTTTATTCTTGTATGAGCACATTTCTAGTGACATGGTAGCTGTAAAATATCAACATATTAGAAGTAAATAGAATGCTTATCTATATCCCTACATAGGGTGCTTTAAAAATTATTGTTTGTGATAAACTGAAACAGCAACCCAACAAACACATGTCGCAGTCACTACACTTTTTGCATTATACAGGGAATTTTTCTTTTTAGTTTACATTGCCTATGTATACTTTTAAAAGAAACGCGTCAATTTCGCCTATTGTGTATGCAACCAACTATACCGACAACTAAAAATCAGAAACAAACGTCACTATAGTTGTGAATTATTTGAGTATGAAGGTTATGTTGATGCAGTGTTTATATTAAATAAGTATTTCATCCTGTATATAGGACACAGATGATGACTTTTTGTTAAATGCAAAAATTGACAGGGTTTCCGTTAGGTCCGTGCACATTATATTTCTTTTGTACAAAACACATACATCAGCGGCAAAGTGGTGTAATGGTCAGCATAGCTGCCTTCCAAGCAGTTGATCCGAGTTCAATTCCCGGCGATTGCAAACTTTTTTAAATTATTATTATTCAACGTAGCATAAAATATTTCATTTCATTTCTTCGGCTAAAACGTGATTACTTTCAGTTTTTGCTTTATTTGAATTTATTACGCATCCCTCTGATACAAATTTTCTAACAATTGTTTGACACTAAATAAAGATTAATTTTATTTTTTAGCATTGAATTAATTTGATTGCTGTGGTCACAGCATGCTTGAGTTATCTGTATAGTTGGTTGCCTAGACAATAGGCGAAATTGACGCGTTTCTTTTAAAAGTATGCATAGGTTATGTATACTAAAAAGAAAAATTCCCTGTATATTGTCGTTATTTTTTAGTGTTTGTGTATCAGTTGCAGTTTTCGAAAAAGTTTCTCTAAGCATAAATTGATCAAGAACTAACTATTGAGGAGAAAAAAAAGAAAACTATTAAAACGTATTTTAAATTATCAACTAGGAGCTGCTTTTGCAACATGAAAATATTAATGAGCTGGCTTAGGGTTGCAGTTTAATTTTTTCAAGTTTTAACAGTATTCTTGAACAGATAATTACCTGAATCAGCTGCACATACAAGTATGGAACAGCATGGATCCGCAGTGTCTTGTGCAGCACATAACGGATCATCTATTTTTTTACCTTTCCTGAAAAAGGGCCCTAGACACCTATCAGTGCAATTCATTGACCCATTAGTACAGAGACAAGTGGAATCGCATGCATTTTCTAATTTTTCCCCATTTTCATACGTTAGTCCTCCCATTGTACACGACTTTCCTGTAAAAATCCATTGATTACAACAGAATTGATTACATGTTGATCGCGCCTTGATAGCAGTCTTACCAAACATTGTTGTATTATCTGTAGCTTTTGATGACACAATCTTTCCGCTAATGTCTTCATTCTCATCGACATCCATACTCACGTCGCTCAAATCCTCCATGCTGTGCTTGGAAGAAATATTGCCCATTAAACCGTTCTCATGATTGTGCTCCACTAAACTGAAATTTATTGCTCTTCCTCTTGGTTCATCTGTTGAATTTGTTGAAAAAGTGATTACGGTTGTTGCAGGTTCAGTTGTCGATACTGTTGTCGGTAGTGTTGTCGTAGACATAGTTGTTGTTTTTGTTGTTGTTGAGAGAAATGCTGCTGGCTGAAATAATAGCTCTTCGTCCTCATCTTCTGCCAGCATGTTCAAAGCTTTTGGTATCGGTAAAGGTTCTGCTGTAAGCGTTGAAATTTCAGGTGAAATTGACGCGGCCTCTGAAAAAAAAATTGCAAAAATTAAAATGATAAATACGGTACTAAGTTTTAATGTTAAGCGTTCAGACGAGATCCTCCTTATATTTTGTTCGTTTTTGGATTGTCTGAAGGAGAGATCTCAACGAGGAAGTCCAACTAAACACTTTCAGAAACTCGTTATACGGAATATAAATTAATACCCTACAAATTTCAACTCTGTTTAAGAAAAACCAGTTTTGCGTGTGCCGAATACGAGATATCTGGGTCATAGCCTTGTCTTCCAACGGTGTTTATAAATATTGATAATTCATAACGTTGCACTATAATTATGGTAATTATAAAACATACTATTTAATATTGTTTTAATGAACTTAAAATATTGAGAGACAAAACTCTTAAAAATAAGAGACGGTTAAATAAGACCTTTAACTGGATTCATCTTTTATTTTTACCAACCCACTTTGGGCTCACCTTATTTTATGTATAACAGGTGTCAACAATTAGTATTAAGAAACGACTTGGGTATAAAGAACTGCAAGAAAATTTGCTACAGTAAACGTATCAAGCATATTTCAGCTGATCTTTACAGACTTTAATGCAAATATTAACAGCCTTGATGTATCATTCTCATTTACAAGTTACCTATATCGATTCCCCGTTCATGTAAAAAACACAACAGAAATATCAAGGCGAATAATATTATGGACAGGGATTTGGCGAACATATAATTAATTAATAAGAACAGTATTAAATAGATTTGGAAAGAGAGCCAGCGAATAACTTTTAGTATAAAATATATTTGTGTTTATCAGATCGTATAAAAAAACTAAGCTGAAAATGAATTATATATACGAAATCCGGATTGTGATTATACTTGTTTATTTAATAACTGAATTGACAAAAAAATGTTATCTCTTTTTTATATAGTCCCCCTGCCTCTCAATACACCTTTTCCATCTGTCAACCAAAGCCTCTATTCCATCGGAGAAGAAATCTTTTGGTTTTGTGCGAAAGCACTCAAGCACCGCATTTTTCACGCTCTCATCATCCGGAAAATGCAGCCCACCTAAATCTCTTTTAAGTGCTTCAAACATATGGTAATCGCTTGGTGCTAGATCGGGAAAATACGAAGGATGTTCCATAACTTCAAATCTAGGCTTTTCTATTACTGCCTTGGTTTCCATCGAGCAATGCGGCCGAGCATTGTCGTGTTGGAGCAAAACACCTTTTGACAGAAATCCGCGTCGTTTTGTCCTTATAGCTGGCTTCAGTTCATCTTTTAATAGGTTGCAGAATGAAGCACTATTGACTGTGGCGCCCTTCCTCGTGTAGTCTTCTACAAGTACTCCTTTCTTATCCCAAAACACAGTCAACATTACCTTTCCAGCCAATGGAGCAACTTTAAAGTTTTTGGGTTTTGGTGATGCTGAGTTACGCCATTCTTTTGATGATTGCTTACCTTCTGGCTGAAAATGGTGAACCCAGGATTCATCACCAGTCACTATACCATTTAAAAAGGCAGCTCTCTCTTTTTCATAACATGACAGAAGAACAGTACAAGCTTCAATCCTTCTTTGTTTAAGTTCAGGCGTTAATTGCCTAGGGACCCATCTCACACAAACTTTTCGGTATTTCAACTGCTCAAAAAGAATATTATGTGTAGAACCGATACTCGCATTAATTTTTGAAGCAATTTCTTTCAGTTTTATGCGTCTGTTTTGTAAAATGGGCTCTTGCGCAGTTCTAATGTTCTTTTCAGTGATTACACGGTTTGCTTGTCCTGGTAGTGTTGCATCTTCACAGTTTCGGTGCCGCTTTTAAACTTTTTTTGCCCATTCAAACACACTTGAACGAGCTAAACAGCTACTTCCGTACACCTTAAGCATTCTTGAAGGAATTTCAGAAGGATTCACTACTTCTGCAGTTAAAAATCTTATCACAGAACGCATTTCTTCACTGGTGCAACTTTGAAGTGACGCCATAGCTATCAACTGAGAAATTAAATTTGTCTTTTGTTTCCAGACACTTAATAATCAATTCATTACCTCCCTAAGTGTGTGAACTAAGTTATTATTTTCATTCATGGTAATAGGGAATGTATTTGACTTAGTTAAAGACGCAATCCGGATTTCATTTGAAACAGCCTCGTATAATTAAATAAATAAACGAAACACAGTACCAAATGCAGTCAAACTGACAGTTACTTAACTTCTGGTAACTAATTAAGTGTTCAGAAACGGATTAAACAGTGGAATGTGGCGAAAATGCTAAGAGTTAGGACCCTCCTTTATTCCTTAACGGTCCGACCTCGTTTTACAAAAACACCAACAAATGAACACGTTCAAATAGCAACTTGAAACACTGGGACGGTAAGAAGACCTGTTGATATGGGCACAGATAGATACGCATGAAAAGTCAGAGTCGGCTTTCATTTTCATTCTAAAGTCTTGACACCTCAGATTTTGCGGATAACAAAGTGGAAACAATAATTACAACGGAAATGCATTGTTATTTAAAATAGTGCGTTGCTACCAACGATGAGCTACATAATTACTAGAATGTGCAAATGTGGCTAACATACCTTTCCCATTATTTTTGCTCCCGTGTTAACTACATAATTGGACAAAATTTAAACACATTTTTAAGTTAATTGAGGTTTCACAATTAAAACGCCACAATACAGGTTGGTTCAATTGAATGAACTTTTTAAGATTTATACAAAATGGTATATTTTGTAAGCGCATTTCGTAATTTCTCTTATTTTCTCAGGAGGTTGCGTGTTCGAGTGTAATAAATTAAGTTAAGTTTTCAACAGAAATGTCCCTTTTTAACTTCTAGGAACATAAAAGTGATATTTAAATTGTAGTTATCTATGCGTAACTATAAGTAAGTGTGATCTATTCTACCTGATATCTTAGAAACAACTGTTCCGATTTTACTGAAACTCTAATGTGCAGGTATATTAAAAATGCGACAAAAAAATAAAGTTTACATTTAAAGTTAAGAGCGTTCGATCGGTATAGGTATACACTGCTGCTATACAGAGGTTACGTTTTCGCTAATTTCATCGCTAAAAAAAAAGATTTCGTAATGAGGTTTCCGCTGTTTTATTAAGAAACCTGCCTTCAATGCCGATGATCAATTAGATTTTTTTGAAAATTTTTGTTTATGAAGATAACTGGAATGCAACGACTGCATACAGTGGTTTAGTTAATATAATTTTATGCTCTTAATATAAAAGATATCACAATGGGGTTTTCACTGTTCTATTCAGAAAACTAGGCGCTAGGGCACTATGCATTCAGATTTTTCGAAAACGATATTTTTGTATAAAATTAGCCATGTCTAAAATTAGGTCATTTACGGAAGCATGTATCGATGAATCTAAATAATTAAAAAAAAAAATGAAATGCATCATGCCCTCGAGTGGTCTTTTGTCGTAAAAATGGTTTTAATTTTATAAAAATTGGTTCATAAATAAGCCAGAAAAATACATTATAAATGACGTATGTTTTTGCCTAATTTTTGATATTTCTTGCCATCGGTTAGTAGCGCCACAGATAAAATTCTAGAAATTTCTAAAAATTGCGAAAGGAGCCTTAAGGCAAAAGTTAAATCAAAGCACCCTCTTAAAATTGTATAAAATAATGGCGAGACCAATTCCACTATATGGAAGCGAATGTTGGACACTGACTGAAGTTAGAGGAAATAAATCCAACCTGCAGGAAGGAGATTTCTAAGACCCACTGCGGGATACACGTGGGAACACTATAAAAGAAATGACGAAATACTAGCCGAGCTTGGAATAACAAATATTCTAGAAATTATGGAAGTACGGACAGAATTTGTTAGACTATGTTCTAAGAATGGAGGACCATACAATTCCGAAGGCGCTATACCACAACAGACCCATAGGCAGGCGAATCGTAGGCAGACCAAGAAGATGGGTAGATCAATTCGTATGAAAACGGAACAGGCCTCAAAGGCCTACACCTTAATGATGATGATGATGAAGTTAGGCTAATACAATTTTTAAAAATTTTTGCTGTCTGTTAACTCAAAAATATGTGATTCGTAGACTTTAAGTTAGTTAGCAGTCTGTATGCGGGGCCTCGGTGGAGTAATGCGGAAACGCGCTGCCATCGAGGTCACAGCCAAATGTGGCCGATCGGCGGGGGTGTTCGAATCTCGACTGGGGCGACCACATTTTGCCTAGTTAAGTTTAGGGTGCATGTTGCATGAATGGTTAGTGTGTAAGGGACGCCCGCGCTCCCCGGAAGTAATGCGAAAGCGGTTCCGGGAAGGGGGGGGGCGGTAGTATGAATGAATAGGAGAAAAAAAAGCAGTCTGTATGCATCAGAATCAAATTTCCAAAAAGATATTGTTTAATTTTGTAAGGTAAAACTAGAAAGTTATTTATTATTATTAACCGAAACTTTGTCGTAGAAATTTCTGCAGCGCTGCCGTTTAATTCTTCTGATAAAGATCAACACAAATTGAAACGATTCATAAGTCCTAACAGGATGAGTTCAAATTTAAACAGGAATGTTTATATTAGAACACCCCATCTGAAGACAATTCCAAAAATTAAATTAATTAAAGGTGAGGCAAGACTATTGTTAACATATCTGTGGTAATTGTTTCGCTATAATCTTATCTTCACAAGTATGATGGCGGAAAGCTATGCTCATTGTTGCGTGGAACAGAGAATAATAATAAAATTTATTACCAATGAAAGCGAAGATTTGACTGAAATTCTTACAAAATTGCGAGCACAATACGGCGATCAATGTCTTTAAATAGTCGGGTGTTTGAGCTTTCGAAATCTTTTAGAGAATTCGTACAGAAAATTAGCCTCACGTACGACGAGCTCCACCTTCGGTTAATCGCGAAAAGGAAGAAAACGGTCATTCAGCAAGACAGCCGACTAGCAGTTTAAAATTTAGAAATTAGTGTCGGCAGTGTTAACAACATCGTAAAAAGTAAGCTAAAATATCATAAACAAGCGTCAGCTGGGTTCGGCGCTTGTTAATCGAAGAACACAAGTTCAATCGTTTGCAAATCTCTTTTTCTTTCTACAATGATGTGAGAGAGAAGAAGAATTTTTGAAATTCAGTGTGACAATCCATATAACCTGTGCACTATATTATATATACTCCTGAGTTAAAATGTGCAAGCATGCAGTACTGTCACACCACATCTGGAAAGCGAAAGCAAATAAGAACCATGTTGTCAACTGATAAAGTGATGGCAACATTGTTTTGAGAATCCCAAAGGGTGCTCTTCGGTGATTTCCTTATAAAACGTCGTACAAATCATGCAGACTATTATTCGACACGATTGCAAGATAAATTTAAGCAGGCTATAAGAAACAGTGGAAGAGAAGACAAAGTTTTGTTTAAAAACATTATTAGGTGTTAAAAGTTATGCACAGCACGGACTGGAATTCTAGTTAACATGGAAATCCGGCAAGAGGAATTCCTTGGATTTATAGAGCACTCTCATCAAATTGCGACTGTACGTGCTCATTTTAGGCAAGCTCTTTTTTAATTGCAATAAAACGAGTTTCATTATTTTTTGAACCAATTGTCGGTACACATTTCTATAAAATAAGTTGGCCATAGCACGCTTTCTGTGGGTGCGCTGATTCCTATTTAGATTTAAATCAATTTTCGAAATTTAATAGAATTACAAAGTAGAGTTGACAAAATAATTAAAAAAATATGTCTGTAAAAAATGTCATCACATCTTTCTTTTCTTTCTGTTATTTACCTACAATGGAGTAGATTCTGTAAGCCCTCTTTACACATCTGCCGGGCAGGAGGCTAACCTAACCCGAAGAACAGAGGAAAGAAATTTCACTACAAGATTTACGGTTATCAAGATATTCGTATGATAACCGGAACCGACGGAAAACTTGGGACAATCACAAAGTTTTGTTTGGAGGACACTGCACCGAGAGAAGTTTCATTTGTACCATCTTTAACATATGCAAGCACTGAATCGAAGAGATGCTGAACGTAGGCTGGAGTTTTGCAGCTGGCTACTCCATCGAGCTGCTGAAATCCCGGACTTTAATCCTTCCGTCTTATGGTCAGATTAGACCATATTTACTTAGAATGTAATTAATATTAAGCTGTTTTCAGAATAAATGTTTGGGGTAATATCTTTCATAACACGTTGCTGCCAATACAAGTAATACTTGATTGAATAAATTTAAATCAGTACGCAACATTTTTAGGGGGTACACTATTTGATTTAACTGAAGATGCACCGCTGAATGTAACTCAACAAATGTGGTATCAGCATGACGGCGCACTACCTCATCCACGAAGAGAAGTAGTAAGATGGCTTAATAATCACTTTCCTGGCAGATGGATAGGTCGTGAGGGACCCATTGTTTGGCCTCCACGATTATCAGATTTAAATCCTTTGGATTTCTATCTTTTGGTCCACATGAAGCAGCTGATCTACAGCGTTGAAGTGGCAACACGAGCAGAATTGATGGGTCGCATATACTACGCTTCAAGCATTATTAGAAATGATCAAATTAATATGGTTCGCGTTTATGACTTTTTTCTCTGTCGATGTCATGTAAGTATTTCAGCAGGTGGAGTACATTTTGAACATTTAATTTAAAATGATATGGCAAGGTAGCAGCAAGGTCCAGTACCGTCGAGAACTTTTCTTATGCGGGTGGGTTGGGAGATGCAGTCCTACGGAGATGCTCAATATGATCGTATTAATTTGTTTCATGTGATTTTTTGTTCAGATTGCGTTTATTCTATTATGAAATAGTTTCTCAAAAGTTATGGTTAAAAATAGTGGATTTGTTATGTATGTATTTACAAAATAGAATGGTTTGCCATTAATTGTTTTTAAATCAAAACTAACACGAATTTTATATATATATATATATATATATATATATATATATATGAAGGATTTTCTACAGCTGCGGCTGTCTTCCTTCTCTTAACCAGTTTCTCCATTCGTCTCGATCTTCCCACGCTCCTTTCTCTAGTCCTCTTCTGCCCGGCCCCTTTTTCTTCTTCCCTTTGGGATCCAGTCTGTAACTCTATTTATCCATGTCGTGTCTTCTGCTCTTCTTACATATCCGTATCATATCAGTCTTTTCTCCTCTATATATTGTAATATATTCTATTCTGCTTCCATTGTCCTAAGAATTTCTTCATTTCTCACTCTATCTAAAATTGTAATGCCACAGCATCGAATGAATTTTATATACCTATTAAAATTTACAGCGACCGTTTAACATCCTGTATTTCGGAAAGGAAGGGGAATCGGACATGACATTATTCACGTTTCTTTCTTCAAATAACATTACGAACCTCCTGTAACAGTTTGTTCCCTGTATGCGAATCGCCCTGTATTATTACGTTTTCATGGAATCATATAGCATTGATAGTATTGTTGTAAATACGTGCAGATTTGCCGAAGTGTTACGATAATCGTTTGTGATGTTTTATACACATGTAATTATCAAAAGAAAGCTTGCTTTTGTAAAAACGAAAACAGGATGCGTCAGTTTTTAATTGAATATTATTAATGGAAACTATCGAAACTGCGTCTTTTCAAATGACAAGCTTTCTAAAACACGAATGTTCAAGAATATGTTGTATCTTAGCTTTTATCTGTAAAGATCATTTTCGCTAATGGTATCTGTAGAACGCTCTTCAGATTATTACTCTGTATGATGAGTAGATACCTTAATTAAAATAAGTAAGCGATATCTGCAATGTAAGGAGCATCATACGTAGTAGGGCAGCGAGTGTTCCATGAGTAGGTATAAGTAAAACAGGTTACATGAATTATTAACGTAATCATTATACATAAATAACAACTGTTTCAGGCAATTATCCGGCGATTGAGTAGTTCAGCGTCTCACATTCCAACGCTTTTAAAATGCGGAAATTAAAATATATTAAACGTTTTAAGCGACATACGCATAACTGTTTGATAATAATAAGCGTTGCAAATCGGAACACATCCTTATTTGTGTGTGTATATGTGTGTGACATTGAAAATTATTTCCGAATAATAGATACATCGAGTCGCTACCCACAATAAAATGCAAATACAGGTCGTTGAACGGGAGTAATCGCTAGTTTGTGTACTCATGCTCTACAAGAAAGGCCTGAACAACCGGACTTTGGAGTATACTATATGGTCTAGAAGTTTTTGAAGCAACCAAATTGCCCCCAAATTAGCGACGGATTGTGGTAACTGGACTGTGTATTCTAACACCACCCCGTTAATCATTACAAATCGATCGACTAAAGAGCAGATACTGTTCTGAAGGAACAGGAAAGCAATTATAATAATTTGCCACCAACTTGTTAATTCTGTTTTCCGATTCAATTAATTACTCTGCAACCTTTCTAAATAAATTAATAAGTGTAACTGGATTAATAAGCGGGGCAACATACGTATATGAGATTTCCTTCCCACATAAGCAGACAACAGTTGTATTGATTTTAGTATTTTAATGCTGAAACATTGGATTAAAATTTCTCTCTGATTTTGAAGTTACTCTGCTAAATATAGCTCTATAAAATCTTGACTTTTAAGGACTATGTAATAGAATGCTCATTAATGTAATTTATTATCAAAATGATAAGCTACTCGTAAACGTGCTGGATACCTGGCCACAGATACTACTTCACAACGAAATTATACTCTTGTACAGCTCAATTGTATACGTGTTGTTATTTACCATTAAATGAAACCACATATTGCTGGGTCAAGTTTTTATCAGCATATGCTATGAATTGCTTTATGGAATTGCAGCGGATTTTCACTAGATTATTTAATATTATTTACAAAATATTATTTTCTAAGATGCAGAAACTACAAGGTCATTAAATATATATATATATATATATATATAAGAACATGATTTCATAGCAACAGAGATCTGAAAAAATGCCTTGCTACAAAATTACAGCCTTCAAAAAGGGGATCTCCCCAATCAACTTCATACACAACTTTGGCACCTCTTTGGATACCGGCTATTTTTTAATAGTAGATTATGTGTAATCAAACTTATGTTCAGTATTCTTGTAAATGTAATGTATGACTAACGCTATCATATCAATCAACTATGATTTGTTCTAAATTTTGCTTCGTCTACTCTCGATTCAAAAAATATTTACCTAAATATGTTCCATGTTCTTGCAATGTATAAGGATTTGTCAAAGACTAAATGCCGAACCCGATCAGATGGCTTAATATTAAATGTGTCTCAAAGCCAACTTCGTCTACAAAGCTCAACGATAACACAACGGCAAGAGCAACCATATCACCCAACTATGATTTTATCTAAATTATGTTCCGTCCACTCTCAATTCGTAAAATATTTACTTGAATATGTTTAGTATTCTTGCAATAGATATTAATTTGTAGTAGATATGCCCAGCACGACTACGCCGTTTAATTATAAATGTTTCACAAATGACAGCCTAGGAACAATAGGACCAATCAACTATGATTTGCTCTAAATCTTGCTTCGTCTACTCTCGATTCATAAAATATTTACCCAAATATGATTCTTGTTCTTGCAATGTATAAGGATTTGTGAAAGACCAAATGCCATCTCGCTTAATTCTAAATGTTTTTCAAAGCTGTGTCCACAAAGGCCAACAATATAGCAACGGCCAATGGGACCATATCGCCCAACTATGATTTTCTATGAATTTGGCTTCATCTACTTTCGATTTATTGAATATTTACCTAAATATGTTTAGTATTCTTGCAATGTTTAACGATTTGTCGAAAATACAACGCTTAACACGATTGTGCTGTTTGATTCTAAATGTTTTTGAGAACTGTGCCTACAACGCCCAATGATAACCTAAGACAAAACGACCAGTATTACTATATTACCCAACGATTACATACTGTGAATGTTGCTTCGTCTCCTCTCGATTCATAGAACACAAAACGCCCAAAGCGACCACATCGTTTAATTCTAAATGTTTCTCAAATCCAACTCTAATACAACGGCCAACGCGATCATATAACCCAACTATGATTTTCTTTAAATTTTACCTCGTCTACGCTCAATTCATGAAATATATACTCTAATATATTTCGTGTTCTTGCAATGTATAATGATTTGTCGAAGACGAAAACGCTCAACGCAACCATATCACCCAATTATGATTTTATCTAAATTTTATTTCGTGTACTCTCGATTAATGAAATATTAACTTAAATATGTTTCATTGTCTATAATGATTTGTCGAAGACATAAAGCTCAACGGGATTACGCTGTTTAATTCTAAATGTTTCTCAAAACCAACTCTGCCTACAAAGCCCAACGATAACACAACGGCCAACGCGACCATATCACCCAACTATGATTATATCTAAATTTTGCGTCGTTTACTCTCGATTCATAAAATATTTACCTAAATATGTTTTGTGGTCTTGCAATGTATAAGGATTTGTGAAAGACCAAATGCCGAACTCGATCAGATCGCTTACTTCTAAATGTTTTTCAAAGCTGTGTCCACAAAGGCCAACAATATCACAACGGCCAATGGAACCATATCGCTCAACTATGATTTTCTGTAAATTTTGCTTCGTCTACTCTCGATTCATAAAATATTTACCTAAATATGTTTCATGGTCTTGCAATGTATAAGGATTTGTCGACGACAAAACGCCCAAAGCAACCACATCCATTGATTCTAAATGTTTCCCAAAGTTAACTGTGTCCACAAAGGCCAACGATAACACAGCGACGTAATCACCCAACTATGATTTTCAGTAAAGTTTGCTTTGTCTACTCTCGATTCATAAAATATTTACCTAAATATGTTTCGTGGTCTTGCAATGTATAAGGATTTGTCAAAGACCATATGCCAAACTCGACCACATCGCTTAATTCTTAATGATTTTCAAAGCTGTGTCCACAAAACCCTACAATATCACAACGCCCAATGCGACCATATCGCTCAACTATGATTTTCTATAAATTTGGTTAAGTCTACTCTCGATTTATTGAATATGCTTCGTGTTCTTGCAATGTATAATGATTTGTCGCCGACACAACGGCCAAAGCAACCACATCGTTTAATTCTAAATGTTTCTCAAAGCTAACTGTTCCCCCAACGCCCAACGATAACGTACCCTCGATTTATAAAATATTTACGCAAATATGTTTCGTGTTCTCGCAATGTATAAGGATTTGTAAAAGGCAAAACGCCCAACGCGACCACGTAGCTTAATTCTAAATGTTTCTTAAAGCCCAACGATAACAAAACAACCGACGCTGTCATATCTCGCAATCGTGATTTAATGAGCGTTTTTCTTCGGCTAAACTCGATTCGTTGGCTATATATTTCATTATATTTAGTTATTTACTACTTGTAATATTTATCTGAAACTTAATGCCCAACAGGGTAGGTACATCGTCTATTGCGGGCCCAAAGTACATTAAGCCCACAATGCGTAATGGTACGATAAGGACACAGTGCCCAATAACCCGAAGTTAGCCGAAGGAAAATTTACGATTTATCATAGATAGGACGGGACCTGGACACTTCGCCCAAAGTCCATATCGCCCAACGCTGTATTATGCCCACAACGCCCAAAATTACTAGAGGGACACAACGCCCAACGCGACCACATTGCCCAATTCTGAATAGGACCACAACGCCCAAAATGTCCACAACGCCCAAAGTTAGGACAGGGACAAAACGCCCAACGTGACCACATCGCCC
>JABXWE010020766.1:0-30790 GCA_014611495.1 Limonius californicus | reverse complement strand
AAAGAATGGCGTGGAATATGCTCTGTATTATACAATTACATACGATTTGATTTCAGAATTCTCGTGTAAAAAGAACAGCAATATGTATTTGGTATGTGTTACGACAACATTTAAATTATAGTTATTATTTTAATTATAATGAAATCATTATTATATCTAAGTATTATAAACCAATATTGAGCAGCAATAGGGGGATGTTAAATGAACAAACAAGCTCCACTGGCAACATTGCCTGCTTTCAAAAAACATAACCTCCATCAAGAAAAACTAACATAACCCAACTTAATTAATTGACAAATTTCAATGATACCACACATTCCCCCAGATTTCCACAGCCTGTTGGATAGCAAATCAATCATGAATAGATTATCTGCACTGCTGAACAACGGTATGAGGTGTTTCATCTCAACATATGGGATACCCTGTATACTAAACAATATATTTTGCATTATCAGGTTAGCCACAACATCGAATGACAGTACAGCCAACTTCCATTATCCAAACGACAATTTTTGAATTTAACTAAAATTTGAAATTAGTAGTATTTTCTCCTTTGACGTTTTATAACAGATTGTTAAGAATTTAAACAAATGACTACAAAGCTCAACTACATCTAGTGACTTCAAGTGTATCTCATATCTGCACTAGTTATAAATAATAGTTTTGAGACTTACATTTAAGTAATTCATTATTGGAAAAATCCCACAAAATTTAGTTGATATAAAACCCAGTCAAGGTAATATGTTTGAATAATTCCCTCAATTTATTTATCTACAATGTAAGTTATTAATAGAATTTTTGCACAGAAATTATTTTGTCTTAGGTATAACAGGATCTCCTTAGAGGATTTTAAGAATGAATTCTTCTGGTATAAACGGTAGCGACATTCTAGAAACTCAAATGAAATATTGGTTAAAACATATTAACAAACCTGCAACATCATACAAAGAACCAAAATTGGACGAAGCAACGGTTGAAGTTGTACGACTCTTCTGTGACGTTCTAAATCAAGCAGATGAAGTATTCATAGCATGTGTTGATGTCTTAGAAGAATATATTTTTATTAAAGACAGTCAAGAAGTTGAGATACCCAACAGTATGTTGTGTATAGCATGTGCTATACTAATGACCAGTAAATTAATTGGATCTCATCCGGAAATAAAAATTGCCTCTATTCAAACAATTATAACAAAGTTAACCAGCGAAAACATAGACCGAAATGCAGTAAAGCAAACTGAATTAGATATATTTTTAACATTGGGAAAATTACCTTTAACTACTATGGCAACCGATTTAAGCATGCTTTTGGAGTATTACATTAAACATTTAAAACTGATCGTTAATATTCAACCTCTCTGCTTGGAAATTCTGAATGTTGTGTATATTTTTAAAAGGAAAATATTTTACCAACTTAAGTCTGTCTATATACAAAGTGTAGATGCTCTTGAAGTGTTCGAACACTTGGTTTGTAATAAAATGTACTTTCCCGGTGGTATCGTTCTATGCACTCTTCGAATAACAAAGTTCAAGAATTTCCTTAATTTGAAACAAGTTGCACAAGACATTGGAAATATTGCATCAATTCACCAGGACCATTTACAACTTTTAGCAGGTACCATTTTTGAGTTTATTGATATGGTTAAGTAGCCTGCATTAATTAATGCAAAAATATTTTAAGTCTTCCATTGAATTATGTAAATATGTAGATATAATTTTAGCCTTAAATACTGCAATACTATTTAGTTACTTTTAATTTAATTTATTAAACCAGCCCAATTACATTGAATATCTAAGAAATTTGTTTGGTTTCCAGAATATAGTAATAAGGTAATATTTGCTATCCGACACTTGTAAATAATAAAGTAAAGTAAATATAAAATTAATAATTGTAATTATTTGCATAACTGAAGTAGGTATAAATATTAAAAATAGTAGGGAATTTTATTCGGCATAATCTCAAATTGTTTTAAACACACAGGGTGTTTAGTCCAGCCAAGGCAAATTAAACATATTTTTTTTTAAACACCGTACATAATACATTTGAAATTTTATAAAATATCGTCTACCTAAAGTTCATGGTTAATAAAATATTAGAGCAATTCATACATTTTTCCAAATGTCCATGTAATACAAGCTGCTTTTCTACGTACACATGAGTTTCACTTCTAACGCCAATTGCCTGTATCTGTACCTCTAAGATCGCACTGTAGTGTGCTCAAGAAGAATAGGCAAACTGAAGTCTATTCAAAGAGTGATTCGAACATTTACCAATTTCTGAAATATACTACATGCATACCAGCAAGTAGTTAACCAAAGTAACTTAAAAACAACCTGCAACATGTTCCAACAGCAGAACATTATAACGATTACAGTAATATTAATTACAAAATAAATTAGTAACTTTTTACTGAATATACACTGGTTTATCAAATAGTTACTTAATTAGCCAGTCTTGGAAAACTTTTAACTTATCTTCTTCTTAGAGTGCTTTATCTCTTACAAGACGTAGCGATCTTCTCTCCTATGCCTGTGTTGCGGGTTTTTAGAGTGTCACAGACATAGAGGACCTACAGTTTAACGTGGGCTCCGAACCACGGGAAGTGTAAACACTTCTACTACAGAGAAGATTTACTAGGTAGAATACCTCGCTGGTTTGCCATTGGCTTGCGAGGGAGAACGGCCGTTAAAAATCCTATGTTCCGGTGCCGGGAATTGAACCCAGGACCTTTAGCGTAGAAGTCTAACGCGCTAACCTCTAGCCCACGGCCGCCTCTTTTAACTTATAATAAATGCTAATGGTAAAGCAATTTAAACGTACTTGAGTTTAAAAAATGTTGCATAAGGTTTCTTCATGGAAACAGTTGACTTTTTAATATCAATCAGTCATAAATACAAATTTCAATAACTCCAATGGATAATACTGCAGAAACATCAGTTACATATTTCTTTTGTCTAGATGAACCAATTACCAAATTTTCTTTTATGTGGATGACACTGTAATTTTTTAATTCTTATATTTCATAAAAATATTAAATTTGTTAATTTGTAATGACAAACTTGTATAAGAAATTCATTTTGATTAAAAAATAAACACTTCCTAGTCTAATTAATTACGAAACTACAGGAAATCAAAGTTTTAATGGCATAACTAATTAAAAATTTTAAAATCAAGTAGCTTTTAAGAGAACAAAACAAAATAGAAACATTTACTTATAATAATAAATGCTCAAAATATGCTCCTCAGGCTCGATTACAGACCTGACACTGACGAATCATACACTCAAAACATTACGTTGTTGTGTTGCAAATTTTATTTGATGCAATGCTGATTCTGTTAAGCAATTGCCTACGGATATGTCTTTCAACACTGTACACCAGCTGCTTTAGGTGTTAAAAATACAAAGGATTTAAATCAGCAAACCTTGGAGGCCATATGACAGCCCCTCCATATCCAATTTATCTATCACAATAATGAAAATTTAGCCATGCAGTTGCTTGTTTTCCATACTATGTCGAATATTAAGTTGAGCATCTTCTAATATCTCACAAAACCTATAAAAAACCTGTGCAACATTCGTAACAATTGATAACAATCTCAACATATTCAGCTGCACTAAAAGCCTTCCATTATTTAATAAAGAAACAAATAAACTGTAACATTAAGACAATTTTATTAAATTGTTGTTGTAGATACTTTCAATAATTAAATAAATTTTAAATTGTCTTCTTAAAGGCCAATTTATATTAAGGTTTTGAATTGATAAAGACTTTAAAACTTTGATCTCTGTTGTTTTGTAACTAATTGTAATAGAACCTATGTTTATTTGATATTTTTTACTCAAAATGACCTTACAAATCAAATGACAAGTTTTCTACATCTGTTATGAAACACCCTGTAGTCATTATTATGAAGAGTCCTTGGATTAAAAAATTTCATACAATGTGTTATTATTGAAGGCACTAAAAGGCTCCGAATTTGGCCTTCATAAAATACTCCTTGTTTACCATTTTTCAATGCATTCCAATAAACTAACAACCATGGCCTGCAACCCTGTTGATGACAGCCTTGGGAACCAAAATTATAATGCAAACAAGGGCACTGATAATCCCCTGCTCGTAAAGAGGTTTCTGGCTAAAGATCCAGTGGAACCCATTGGCACAACATTAAAACCAAACGGGAGATACACAGAACGAGCAAGGAAACCTTGGAGATTCTTCTCCAAACGCACCTTCCAGACTCACATGTAGCGCCCCTTGCTAGTGATAACCAGCTATATCTCGCACAACCTAATGTTCTTCTTCTTCTGTGTATAGGCCAATGGCCTGTTAATTACCTACAATAGAGTAGGTTGGGCTTCAAAAGGAGACTGGCAAATTACAAATAAAATAATCACCCACAATAACATTGAATGGGCTATTGACACTTTTAAACCATACCTACAAAGCTTCTGCTCCTAATGGGATAATACCTGTGCTTTTTCAGCAAGGGAAGATCATACTAATTCCAAAGCTTTGCAGATTACTAAGAGCAAGCTTAGCAACAGGATTCATTACCTCTGCAATCTAGAATTGTCTTTATACCTAAACCTGGAAGGGATTCTTCTCAGGCAAAGGCATATAGACCTATCAACCTATCATCTTTTATGATAAAGCTGATGGAAAAACTGAGCGATAGACATATCAGGGAAATCTTCCCTCCAGGGAGTCTATTTCATCCCTACTAACATGGCTATCAATTGGGAAAATCATGCGAGACTGCTCTTCATCAATTGGTGAGGAGAATAGAGAAAGCAATTAACCAACAGGATATTTCGCTGGCAGCTTTTTTTGACATTCAAGGGGCCTTTGACAACACCTCATTCAAGTCAATGATAGCTGCGGTGAGAAATCGTGGAGTAGAAGACACAATTTATAGGTGGATTAGCAACATGCTCCATGACAGAAAATACATTCAAACCTATCTTGCGAAGTGATGGAGATAGTAGCTGCCAAAGGATGCCCTCAGGGGGGAGTATTATCACCCCTGCTATGGAACCTGGTAGTGGCAAGCTCTTAGCCGAACTAAATAGGGAAGGATACTACACCCAGGGGTATGCCGATGATCTGGTAATACTCATCTCGGGGAAGTTCGACGAAACAGTCTCACAGCTCATGCAGAAAGCTCTGGGCATCATGGAAAGATGGTGTGACAAGGAGAACCTCAGTGTAAATCCACAAACACTCTTGCCATCTCTTTCTAAGAACATAAGAAGATAGAATTGGAGTAACAACCTATGGAAAAAGATAGCCAGGGCATATTGTTAGAGCAGAGAAAAAAAAACTGTAATTGAATGGAAATCATTAGAAAATAAGCCCAGAGTTGTAGTAATAAAAAAAATAAGAATTTAATAATTAGATGAACAAGATAGAAGAAATCCATGGAGCGGCATTGTAAAAGAACTACTTCACAGAATAAGCTAAGGAGAATCCAGATAAGGAGCTGATTTCAAAATGGAATGGATGACAATAATAATATTATATTTTATTGTTCCTCTTTTTTTACTTTTTACTTTGTTGAATTAATGGCTTCTTCATCTTAACTTTCAACATCAAATGGCCAGAGTCAGCAACTGTTTGCTAAAAACTCCAGTATTTTTTACACTCTTGCAATCCATTTCTTCCACTAGCACAAAATCAATGTTCAAGAACTGTAAGGGGAAGATAAAGTTGGTGTAATAAAAACACATGCAATAACATAGCTGGGACACATTATTAAAAGAAAGCAATGATAAAAACTGTATGAATGAAAACCACGAGAAAATAGGCCTAAACTCTGTTTGTTGAGCATTGAGCTAGAACGTCAACAAACGCACGTGTTTGATTCACCCGAGCGCGCGCTGTGATTGGTCTACGCTAGATAACGCTAATTCCTCATTACTTAAGGAGTAATTGACGCTCAAAACCTTTACTTTGCACTCGTAATTACCGGGTTAAGTTTGTGTGCTTTTTGAGCAGTGCTTATCGGTTTTCGGACCGTTTCTATAGTGCCTGGTGCTTATTTTTCTACAATGGAACAAATTGTTTCAGAAACGTGTAATGGTAGGGGGCGCCCTACTACTTTAAATGAAAAACAATTAATAGTAAAATTGTATAATTCGACGTTAGAAGAAAATCCTGAGATTTTACTGACTGACATTGTACAATTTGTTGCTAAAACAGTGGGTGTTAGTGTTGCAACAGTAAAAAGAATTTTAAAGGAGTTTCGGTATACTAAAACTTTGTCTTCTCCGAAATCTCCCGGAGTTAGAAAAAAACTTTTAGATGAAATTGATGATGCTGTTCTCTTTGCAATTCGTAAGAAGGTATACGTGCTATTTTTAAACAAATTGTAATTTTTCTGTACAATATGCGAAACTTATTCCTAAACTTGCATTTCTGATCTTGGTAAATTTCTGTGCAGGTTCACGAATTTTTTTCGGAACGATATTCCAACCATAAATAAAATTTTGATTATTATTATATTATATTAATTGTTAATAATTAAGTGTTTATTATTCCTTTAATGCTTTTACTATTATGTATTTATTTGTGTCTGACTAATTAATGGATTGCAGGATTTAACATGATGCACCTATTTGTCAACCACGCATTGGACTACTAAACAGCGCATTGCTTTTACGTCAATATTTGTAATGCAGATGTCTCCAAATCCATAAAACACCTTTACTTAAAAAATGGTTCTTTTCAGAACCACCAATTCTTCTAAAAGAGAATTCTGACGGCGCGAACGTTGATTTAGAAACGCAAGGAATATTAGGTAAATACACATCTGGTAAATCAACGAAACGCACCTGTCAAGCGTTTGTTTACGTTCTAGTTCAATGCTCAACAAATAGAGTTTAGAGCTATAAAATATATAAAATTAAAGCTAATAATTAGATGTACAAGATATAAATTAGAAAGCAATCGAAGGGCATGGTAAAAAGAACTAATTCACAGAATAAGCTATAGAAACTAAACGAATAAAAAGATTGAAAATTGAAAGTCCAGATAAGGAGCGACAATGATTTCAAAATGGAATAAACCCAATAATATTTATTTTCTTACTGGCTCTGTTTTGCTTTTTACTTTATACTTTTAATGGCTCCTTTGTTCTAACTATCACAATAAAGGGTCCGCATTTGCCCCCTAAAAACTCCAATATCTTTAATATTTTTACCGTCCCTTTCTTCCACTAATATATGGCCAATTTGACTCATACAGCTATATTAGGACGTCATTTTTGCAGTTTATAAGACCATGTACGATCAACACACTTATTTTATAATATATTTCTATTAGTCTTATACATTTTCTTTCATTAATCGAAATAAAGTTCAGTACCTACTACCTACTTCAGCCTCTTCCCAATTAATCTACTCCATATATTGTTTTCCCCTCTACTATTATATAAAATATGATATTTTCTCTACGACTATAATATAATGTATTCGTTACATATACCTTTTTAGTTGAAGAATGATAGATATTCTCCATTGCCGTTGGATTCTGTTCTCTATTTCAGTGGGATTCTGTATCAGAATCCAACGATAAATTGCGGAAGCTAGTGGGCGTGGCATGTTAGCGCTTGGGATCTCCCACTTGTTTTTGAAGTAACTGTCAAAATCAGTTTTAAATTTTCGTAAGAACTACAGTAAGAACTAGGTATGAATAATTCAGACAGCGAAAACGCTGAAATATGTTCGCTACCAGAAATATCGGAAACCGCGAAAACGACGTGTATTAATTTACTGCAGAAGAAATCACAGAAACAGTACACAATGGTGTACACGGCGTAAAATGGTTGTGGCTAGTGAACCAACATACGTCCATCTAAAGCAAAGTTTTTATTATACTGATTCGGACTAAAAATTGTAACTTCCTATGAAATAGTCGTAGAGAAAGTATAGTCTCCTACTCGTGTAGAATAGCTATTATTCACTCGGATGATTCTGTCACTCGCCTTTGGCTCGTGACAGAATTTTCATCCTTGTGAATAATAGCTGTCATTCTACACTCCTTGAAGAATATACTATTAGATTCAGCCCTTTCTTTGTTTCTTGTATGGTAAATACATCTATCTTATACCTACACTAAATTAATAGCGCTCCTTTAAAAATCCAAAATGTAGTTATCTACATGAAAATATACTTTACTCTTACACATTACAGCCATTTAACAACATAATAATTTTTTTTGCCAACTCTAACTAAGGTAACATTGTTGGCTAACCTATGAATTGACGGATTTAAAACTTCATTAGGATTGGTGGCGCGATTCTGATTGATGTAGAATCCGCCTGCTGTGATGATTCGCACCGCATCAGCTACAAAAAAACAATTCAGAGTAATCTACAGAATTCTATTTTGAATTGAATACTTACTAGTAGTAGGAAAACAGCCCGCTTTTATAGCCATATCCAACACACTCTGTCCTGCTTCAGGCAACATCTTAACAACGCATGCTCCTTGAAACATTTTAGCAATCTCTTCTGCTTTCATTTCACCCAAAGCAGACACACTGCCTTCATACAACGCCTTAGTTGCTAGTTCTGCTTGCTGCAACCCTTTTTCCCCGTGCACCAACAACGTTGCTTGCTCTGCTAATCTTTTTTGTGGCAAACGAAGTTCAGGTTGCTCCTTATGACGTCTCATAAGATCTGATATAGCACCTACAGTATCAAAAGTAAATAGTTTTAAAAGTCTTTCCACATCTGCATCAGCTGTGCGAATCCAAAACTGGTAATATGAAAATGGAGAAGTGTGATCTGAGGACAACCAAACTGCATTTCCAGCTGATTTTCCAAATTTATCACCCATTTCTGTGGTTATTAATGGCAATGTTAGACCTGTAATATAAAAGTGGTATTCAAAGAACAAAAGAAAAATTTAATATTATACCATACACAGGTTTTTTGCACATTTTACTTATTAAGTCATGTCCTGACATTATGTTTCCCATTTGATCATTGCCTCCAATCTGCAAATTCACCAATATTAAGTAATTAGTATTAGCTATACCACATGAGGTTAAATTTAATCTCACAGTAGTAGTATATTTGTTATAGGAAAATATTTTCCTATTTATAGTCTTTGTGATTTTTAGCCAAATAGTAATGCAGAATTTAAAATGTAATTATTTCAAAATATACAGTGCAAGTATCTAAAAATATACATAAATGATTTAAAAAGATGCAGTAGAATGTGTTAGTAGAAGTGTGTTTGTATGAATAACATTCTGTCTAGAAGCCCGTTAAACAGTAACCAACTATATTACCAGTAAAAAGAAATCATCGTAATTATGGTAACAACAAACTAACAGGAATGTTTTGGAATCCATTTATAGAGCACAATACAATAAACAAAAATTGTAAAATTGAGCTGCCCACAAAAAAAACTCTAGCTAAAGCATTCATTACATTATGGTATGATAAAGAAAATTTTAAATTAACTTTCATACGATGTTGCAACAAATGAAATAGAATAGAGTCCTGTCAACAGTTTTTCACCTTCCAAAGTCATTAATAATAAAGCGAATGTTGGCGCTAGTAGCATCCTTGTGTAACACTATGAGGAAAATGGTACGAACAATTTTCCCAGTTGCACTCACCTTTGCCCTCCTAACATAACATACATAATTTGTTAATTGTTTCTTGCCTTACTTAGTTGAAATTCATATTTATATTTTATTAATAATAATAGTCACACTTTCAACATTATTTATTTTTTGTGCTTTATACGTATTTCAACATTTTACATACCATTTTCAAAAGTATTTAATATTGTAAACAGCACATTGGATCTTGATTTCGGACTTGGCTCTGGTCTTCTATTCCAAAACTTCCAATAGCAGGGAATTTATGAGCTCAATTTGCTCATTCATTAAAGGTGTATTTGTAAATTTAAAAGGCCTCGAGTATGTCCAACTTACGTTTATAATCACAGAAGTGTAAAGATGCTAACCCATACTTTTGGGAAAATACCCACTAGAAATGGAAGAAGAATCAGAAAATCTGATTAAATTACTCCAGGATATAAATAGTAAATTAGATAAAATCGAAGACAGAAATAATAGATTGGAAAACAAGATCGATAACTTTCAGGAGGAAACCAAACAACTAAAAAATGACAACGCATAATTATACAACG
Organism: Limonius californicus; assembly: GCA_014611495.1. Classification (NCBI taxonomy): domain Eukaryota; kingdom Metazoa; phylum Arthropoda; class Insecta; order Coleoptera; family Elateridae; genus Limonius; species Limonius californicus. The sequence goes on along the minus strand of JABXWE010020766.1, from coordinate 20,624 downwards.
AAAATAAACTATTGAAACAAGGATTTATGAAGCAAGAAAGAAGAATTGAAAATTTAGAGAGGGAAATCAGAAAGAATAAAATAATTATACATGGAGTGGAGGAGCAAAAAGAAGAGAAGAACTTACAAATAAAAGAAAACGTAAGAGTAATCCTAAGAGATGTGGGCTTATCCTTAAACATCGAAGAGGAGTTAACACAGATAAGATTAGGAAGGGAGCAAACAGGAAATAGAAGACCAATACTGATAGAATTAAGAAGCTGGAACAAAAAGATTGAGATTTTAAATTCAACAAAGAAATTAAAGGGCACCAAAATCTACTTCGAGGAAGATTTCTCCAAAGAAATTATGGAACAATGAAAGGAATTAGTAATTTTTATGAAACAATATAGAAAAATGGGCCACCATGCCATATTAAGATATAATAAACTGATAAGTAATGGGGAGGAGTTCTCTCTAGATAGCACCTATAGAACCACGTTGGTAAAGGAACATATGAGAATCGGGCAGAGGACGTGGAAGGAAGGAAGGAGACCTAAAAGTGGCCGATCCGTATAACTCCACAGAGAACCAAAAAAAAGGAAGAACCTGAGCCAGAGATCCCCAATGAAAAACAATGATAAAGAGCTACAGGGAAAGCTACTCAAGATCGCAAAGACGAGTACTCCCCCAAAAAAACTAGTAAACGTAGGTTTGGGACGCTTCAGTTGATGATCGGAGGAAAAATAGCTATGAACAACGTTAATGATTTGGAAAGGGATAAAATAAATAGGTTTACAAACACAAAAGCAAAACAAAAAACACAGGAAGAAAAAAAAATAATAAACCAAATACAAATTGCAACTTGGAACATATTACAATGTTAAGGTAGGTAAAATGGAGGAAATAGCGAGGGAATTAGATAAATACAACACAGACATAACGGCCATACAGAAAACGAGATGGGAAGTAGTAGGCGAGATAATAAAAGACAGGTATATGTTTATGTACAGTGAAGAAGAAAAAGGAGGGAGTAACGGTGTTGATTTTTACATAGGAAACAAGCTAGTAAATAATATAATAGAGTTCAAACCAGTAGACGGAAAAATATCAGTACTCTGACTGAAGTTTACCACCAATTTTGTCTCGACAGTTAACATATAAGCGCCCACAGATGTGGCAGAACATACAGTGAAAGACAATTTTTCCGAAAAACTAAACAAAATTTGTGAGGACTTACCCAGGAATGACGAAGTGATAATATTGGGAGATGCGAATGCGCAAGTCGGAAAAAAGCCTTACCTAAGCAAAGGAAATGGGAAAAAAATAATACATAATGAAACAAATACATGCCGAAAATATACTTGGGGATTACCAGAATGGCTTCAGACCGGGCAGATTGACCATAAATGCTATACACACCCTAGAACAAATAATTCAAAAACAGAGGGAATACAACAAGGAAACACATGTTGTATTTATAGATTTTAAAATGGCCTTTGATTTACTGAACAGAAAAGAACTAATAGGAGAACTAGAACATTTAGGAATACCTGAAAAATTAATAGCACTATTAGAAATGAGACTAATAAATACAAGAAGGCACGTGAGATTCCAAGGAACTACAAAGGAACCCTTCGTAATAAATAAAGGGGTAAATAAGGGGACGCCCTATCCCCAACCATATTTAACCTAATTTTAGAAGGCGCAATACGAAGAGCTAAGCTCGACAGGAAAAACATCATGACCGACCAAATACAAATAATGGCGTACGCAGAGGACATAGCAATCTTAGGGAATAGGAAGGAAGATGTTGTAAGAGCCGTAGATCGACTAGACAAAGAAGCAAAAATCTGGTATGGAAATAAATAAAGTAAAAACAAAAAACATGAAGTTAGGGAAAGAATATGAGCACGCACAAAATTGTCTAAAGACACAAGAACATATGTTCGAGAGAGTCGACAATTTCAATTACCTGGGAGTCACGATGGGACAAACGGGGGAGAATAAAGTGAAGGAGAGATTGCTGAAAGGAACAGGCACACAGCAGGAATAAAACCCTACTAAAAAGCAAAGCATTAAGCAAAACACAAAAATAAAAATGTACAAAACCCTGATATGACCCATCATAACCTATGCAATGGAAACAATAGCAATAAACCAAAAAGAAGAAGACCTAAAAATCATAGAACGAAAAATAATGAGGACAATACTGGGACCCAACATAACAAGAGAGGGAGAAACAAGACTGAAAAAGAATAAAGAAATAGAAGAAGAACTTGGAGGAGAAAATATTGTCAGATATATAAAAGCACAGCGACTACGATGGGCTGGACACATCATGAGAAGAAAACCAAATGAGATGTTAAGGAAGGTTACGATGTGGACACCCTTTGAACCCAGGAAACAAAGAAGACCAAGAAAAAGATGGAGGGATGCCGTAGAAGAGGAACGGAAGAAGATAACAGAGACCGCCAGGATCAACAACAAACTGTGAAAGAACCCAAAAACAAAAAATGGATTGGAAACGCCTTAGGCGTTAGTCATAATTCTAAGAATTGCACGGCTCAACGATGATGTAAGATGATGTTATTATATTATTTGATATCAATGCATGATTGTGTTGTATTAAGTGCTTAGTGTAGGTCAGACTATTAGAAATTTTGATACCATATACAAAGAACACATACGATCATACAAATACAAACACCCAGAAAAATCTAACTACGCTAAACACTTATTGGAGCACAATCATGCATTGATATCAAATAATATAATAACAGTTTTACACTTCTGTGATGATAAACGTAAATTGGATATACTCAAGGCCTTTCACATTCACAGACACACTTTAGCAAATACACCTTTAATGAATGAGCAAATTGATCTCATAAATTCCCCGCTATTGGAAGTTTTGGAATAGAAAACCAGAGTCAAGTCCGAAATCAAGATCCAGTGTGCTGTTGCCGTAGCTACAAATGTTTACAATATTAAATGCTTTTGAAAGTGACATGTAAAATGTCGAAATACCTATAAAGCACAAAAAGTAAATAAATCCTGTTGAAATTGTGACTATTATTATTAATAAAATATATAATACGTAAATGAATAAAAGAACATGTTTTGCTACCTACATAAATTGCTGCAACTGAAACAGTGGGTGAATCCTACAGGAGCAATCTCTAACTAATCAGTTTTCTGATTTTTTCTAAATGTCAATTTAAAGGCCCATTTAATTGCCAGCACCATTTAACTACCTCATTGTTGTTAGTAATCAGTGAGAGAACTAATCTAACAGCAGAGATGCTTGAAATAAATTGTGCCCACCAAAAACAGCACCAATGCAAGCATAGCTCACTATAAATAATGCCACAAATAACGTTCATGAAAAAGTGTCCATCAAAATTAAAGTCCAAAAAAAAATAGTGTCCGCTAAAAATAGAACCCTTTATAAATAGCACCAAAACGACGCCCATGAAAAATAGTGACCATCAAAAGTAATACCCAAACAAAAGTGGCCACCAAATATTGAACCCATTATGAATAGTGTCAAGAAAACGCTAAAACAAAAATAGTTGTCACGTAAAATATAGTCCATTATAAATAGCACCAAAACAACGTCCATGTCCACCAAAATGATGGCCTAAAAAAAATAACCATCAAAAATACAGCACATTATAAATAGCACAGAAAATGATGCCCATGAAAAATGGTGACCATCAAAATGAACATCCAAAAAAAGTGGCCACCGAGAATTGCACCCATTATGAATAGCACCAATTAAAACACCTATAAAGAATGTTGTCCATCAAAATTATTGCTCAAAAACAATAGCTACTACCAAAAGTACAACCCATTGTAAATAGCACAAAAATAATGAAAACAATGAAAGCTCTGAAACTGAAATAGACTATTTTTAATAACCAATTTAAAAATTAAAAGACCATTTTGTTGTCCACATAAATCAATTTTAACTTTTTTGTTAATGAATCACGCTATATAATCGTATACAAATAATTATTGCAATTGGCTAATTTATTTCTTCATAAGAATTTATTCTGTGAAATTGTTTTGTACTTGAAATGATCAAATATGTCATATTTATAATTAATCACGATAATTTTGGTAAAAAAATGTAATTGACTGTACTCCACAACAGGGCTCTAAGACTCTATTAGTATGAAAATTTTCCATTAATCGAAACACAGATAGCTGTCATCTACTGGGACTCTAAACACAGTTAATTTAATCAATTAATATAATTATGTTTAAGTAAGCTTTATTATAAATGTATTTTTGTGGGAAAATTCCAATCACTAAGTAATAAACATATAAATAAATCCTTTGTTATAAATGTACTATTGTGATTCACTTCTATTCTTACCTGAAAGTGGCATCCATATTTCCTAAATAAATGCAACCAATCATATGATTGAAATAGCTGGTAACTAAATTCAGTAAAGCTCATACCAGCAGCAGTTGCAAGGCGTGACTGAACACTTGTTCGTGATAATAATGTGCCCATTCGTAAGTAACGTCCTGCACCACCGATAAGTTCTGTGGCAGATAATTTATTATACCAAGATTCATTATTTAAAATTCTAAAAAGAATCATACAATGTCTAACATGGAATCAATTTGTAATTGTTGTTACCTGACTGGCGGCAATGGTATATTTTTATTTAACCAGAAATATTGTTCGTGATTCTGAAAAATTCGTTCAATATTTTCTTGAACAGCTGCAATGTTTTCGTTTATATACGATGTTGATAGCACATCTCGTTCTGTGCTACGTCCACTTGGATCGCCGATCTTTGCCGTAGCTCCACCTACCTAAAAATAAAACAAACTAATAACCAGAAACAAAATTGGAATTATATCCACATACCACAGCGATTACATTGTGGCCACCTCTTTGCCAATGCAATAAATTAATTAATACTAACAAATTTCCCACATGTAGGCTGTTAGCAGTTGGATCAAAACCTGCGTAAACACACTGGGTAGAGGCATTTAACAAATCTGTTATTTCGTTCCTAAAATTTTGAAAATTCTAAACCTATAACCTAAAATCATGCTGCAAAGATACTTACACCGATATTTCTGGAAACAGATCTTGATACATACCACGTTCTTTTAATTTTATTATATTTCTATTTGAATAGTGCCTGTAAAGGCCTGTTATTCTGTTATTATTATATTTAAAAACATGTTTGAATAACATTTTGGAAAATGTCTTTTGTTAGGTTAGAATAGGTTAAAAGCTTTTGAACTAATGTCAGAAATAGACGATCTAAAGCCTATTTTACACGTTCTGCACTGATTAAGGGTGGATTTACATGTCAACAACCCCACGATATTGCTATTACAGCTACAGTAAAACAGCAACACGAGCGTTTTATTGACAGCAAAAATTTTAATTATTTGAATTTAATTTATTGTGGTGGTAAAGGATTCATTCGCCTGGGAGCTTCTTCTAATTGTTTCGAAAAATTGAAATAATAAACTAAAGAATATCAAAATGCTACACACATTACTTTTCCTTGAAAGGGGAAAGCTTTAAAAAATTGCCATTCATCCAATTTTATACGTTTTACAAATGAAAATTTAATTATTTTATTTATTATGCCTACAGATGTAAGAAAATGTGTTGGTTGATGTACAAGAATTTGAAAGGAAACGTTTTAGTACTACCCAAATGTTTGGATTGTTACAGATAAACGCTTGTAAATAATTATTGCCTGTCCGACTCGACCAGGCTGATTAAATTAATAAAGAAATAATATCTTATTTCTAGTTTATTGTGAAGATGGTAGGTAACTAATATTTAAAACTGTTTATTGAGGATTAAGTAGTATCTTATAACTGTTTCTTTATTACAATGTTAAATGTAATTTTTTGGCACCATAACTAGTTTTATGTTATAATAAACATGTATAGTTCTTTTTTCGGTTCACATAATTTTTACTGTAGTCCTTTTTTACAACTTTTAAGTATGTTTAATAAGTACAATTATTTTAATACGGAAAATTTATTTAATGACCATTTCTGTATATAACGGAATTTTAATTTAATTCTGTGCCATACAATTATCTTCAAGGGATTGTATTATTTTACAATATTGTATATTTTACTACACTTTTTTGCAACCTGAAGTATGTTCTACAAGCTGATCATGTACCTGGAAGACCTACAGAATATGCAATTACCGTAATAACTGGATTATCCCAGTAGTATGGACAATAGAATCTGCTTTCACCATAATGATGTCCCATCCACTAGAAAGGTGAAACTGATCGAGCACCAATCCCTCGATAATCACTTCTTCACAGTATTATTTATTTAGTGCAACCTACACTAACATTCTATAAATGTAACTATTTTGATATTGAGAAATTTATTTAATAATTGTTTCTATATACATTTAACATCAAAATAACATGAAATAGCTGACCACAAGTATTAAGACAGGTTGTGTTGCTATCCTATTTGAATAATTTTTTCTGTCTTTGAAGGGTCCTATTTTGGCTGCATAACTGATTACGTATGCTACATATGTTTGCTCATGAACTGAGTGAAATAAATGTGCCATTGGACCTAGAAAATACACACACACTTAATTGTGTATATGATTCAAACACACACTTAAAGTATTATAACTATAATTAATTATATACCTTGGGAGTATACTAAAACATCTGTTCCTCCATGAGTCACTTCATCTGTGAGTACAACAGATTGTTGAGAATATTTGAAATCTTTGGTATTATCAAGTTCAGGATTACGTCGTACTACTACATTATTTTCTACATTAAATTGATAATTATTTAGTCCTCCGGTTCCATACAACAATGAAGTGTAACCAATTCCATCTGATTTTGATTTCTGGGCAATATCTGAACATAAAAAAATATTAACTGTTCATATTCTGTTATGAACGTGTTATTTCAAATATTAAAGAAAAAAAAAAATAGTACTCTCCAGGAGCAATCAGAAAAAATGAATAGAAATAACTTAGGAATAAAATGCATTTACCTAAAATACTGGCAGTTCTATCAGCATATCCACTTAATACTAAAGAGTGGGAGTGATCACTAGTGACTATAATCAATGTTTCTGCAGCTTCATTTCTAGTCATGTCTATAGCTTTCTGGATAGCATTACTGAATTCTACCGTTTCCGCTAAAGCTTGCCTTGCATGTCCCCTGTGATGAGCAAAGTCAATCAATCCTCCTTCTACCTAAACAAAAACATATTTTTCAAGTTATGTGAATATGCAGTTAGTTACTAATAAAAAATTACTACCTAATAGAAGTTTTACATTTTTGATATATTTGCATATACAGTCTTTTTTGATAATAATCAATTAACAAAGAAAGTGTTGAGAGGTTAAATACTTATTACTTAGGGTAAAACCCATTTTTTACTACTTGGACAAAATTTCATTAATACTCAAGTTGATTCTTCTTAAGAAAAGCTTTAAAAACAACTAGTAAAGCTAATAGTTATTGCAATATGGATATTGGGCTGACTTTTTCGATTTTCTCAAATAAACTCATGTTGTTCGCATATTAAACAATGGAGAAACTACTCGATAAGCATCTTAAGGATGATGTGCTTGTAACCAGACCACTACACCGAGACCAAATTACAAACAGAGCAGGTCTATCAACAGAAACAGCGCTCCACTAACTCATCAGGAAGATGGAGTAAGCTTTGGGCAACAAAGAAATTCTTCTAAAGACGTTCCTGGACATAGAAGAATCTTCTTATAATACATAATTTAACTCCCTAACTACAGCTACAAGAAACTTGGGGCTAGAGGTGGCCTGCTACAGGTGGATAGACTGCGTGCTAAGAGGTGTGTCATAGTCATGTGGTAGGGGATGCCCGCAGGATGGCGTTCTTTTCCCTTTCTTGTGAAACCTCGTCATGTATAGGCTGCTTAGCAATGAAGGATTCTCATTCGCAGGATATGCAGATGACTTGTTCATCCTAGTTGAAGGAAGATTTGTTAACACAGTCAGGAAACGAACGCAAAAGAGCCTGCATGTAGTAACAGTAGTCCAGTGTTCAGTAGTGGACAGAAGGAGAAGGCTTAAACGACAGTTCCCATAAAACTACCGTAGTACCATTTACGCGAAGGAAGAATGTAAAGGGATTGAGACCATATACTTTAGTGACGAAAAAAATCAATCCGTCTGGAGAAGTAAAATATGTAGGGGTTATTTTAGACTGTAAACTTACAGGGAACCAACGAATTAAGAAAGTTATCAGAAAAGCAGAAATTACCCTGGTGGTAGTTAGATGTACTTGTGGAAAACGCTAGAGTCTCAGACATAGCACGGTGCACTGGCTGTACACCAAAGTGGGCAGACCTACAGTTACATATGCAGCCCTGGTGTGAAGGCCCAAGGTTACTCAAGAAACTATCAAACTAAGACTAGGTAAGATGCAAACATTTGCCTGGCTATGCATTACGGGGGCAATGAGGGCAAACGTCTTCTGCAGTAGAGTTCCTTCTAGACCTCCTCCATTCACCTTATGATTTGAGGGAGGCCAGATTGAGCTCTATACATTGCAGAATTTAGACTTATGTAGAGGAACACAGCATACGAGTTTAATTGATAACAGAGGGCTCCATACCATAACATATTAGAGCATATGAAGTCAAAATATCTCGTAGCTACATTCTATAAGATAAATATTTAGGATCGTACAAGGAGCACAAGAACGGAAATTTCCTCCTATAAGCCTTATCTACTTCAGAGTGAGCTACAAAACAGAAGGTTATATGCAGGTAGGTGTATGTATATCTTATCTTCTAATCTTTAAGTACCTACTGCAGAGAGTAAAGGCCTCGAGGAGATTGGTCTGGGAAAAAAAATAAATGAAACAACCTTGTCAGCCCCACGAAATATGTTTTGAAAACAAATAAAGTTAAATTGGTTTAAATGGTGAACGTTTTCACAACTATCGTTGCATCTTCAGACCACAAAATTCCAAATCAAGAAAAAGAGGGACCGCGGTGGTCTAGTGCGAGAACGCATTGGCCACTCGAGGCCACAGCAAATGCGGTCGCTCCGTTGGAGCGATCGAATCCCGACTGGGGCGACCGCATTTGTTTAGTTAAGTTTAGTATGTAAGGGACGCCCGCACTCCCCTAAAGTAATGCGAAAGCGGTTCCGGGGAGAGGGGGAACGGCAGAATGAATGAGTGAGGAAAAAAATCAAAAAAAAAAGACAAATATAAAGGCAGTTGAAACAAATTCGTAATACTATGGCGTGTGTTTTTTAGTTTAAATTTTTTGACTAGGTAATGTATTTCGAATTTGTTCGCCTGTGGCGTGTTTTTTAGTTTAAATTTTTTGACTACGTAATGTATTACGAATTTGTTTCAACTGCCATTATATTTGTCTTTTTCTTGATTTAGAATTTTGTGGTCTGAAGATGCAACGGTAGTTGTGAAAACGTTCACCATTTAAATCAATTTAACTTTATTTGTTTTCCAAATATATTTCGTGGGGCTGACAATGTTGTATCATTTATTTATATAAATTTTCCCCATTATGAGTATGGACAACAATCTGATGATGTTATGAAGAACTGAATGACTTGACAGGGTTGAACAAAGTGAGACTCCTTTGAGTCCTAGGTCACTGTAGGATCGAAGGCAATGAGAAAGCTGATGAATTCGCAAAGCAGGGATCAAAAGGTCCTTAGGGCCAAAAGCAGCCCGGGGGTACCAGGAAATGCAATCTGTAGTTAAGTCAGCGAATTGATTTGCAGCCCACACAAAATTCACTGGACCAACAGGCCAGGACTAAACCATAGCAAGGTATTTACAAATGGACCTTACATAAAATGAGCAAAATAACCGCTTAAGCTAAGCAGGATACAGCTTTTGAATCTTCACATGACCAGTGACTGTAAAGGAACACCTCATGAGGGTCAAGAAATTTAATGCGACCACACATGTCTTTGCATGAGGTACCAGGCACTACAGCGCGTGGTGCGCTGGACAAAGAATATTTTAGCAGCCACCCTGTGAGAGACCTGTGTGTAATGCTACAGGGTACTAAGATCGCAGATTGGGTGGATTAAATATCCAGGATCATCACAATAAGCCTTTTAGGCTGCAGTGCATCTGGAACCTGTGGTAGAGGAACCAGAGAGAAGAGCAGAGAAAAATTAAAAATTATTGCATATAATATTTTAAGTGTTCAAGTTTTCATGTATGAAGGTTTTTTAATAGTTACTCCAACCTGTACTTAATTAAATTAGCATGAGTGGCTCGATATGGACCATAATACTGCTGAAAATATCAATTCTGTTCATAGTGGTGAAAAGAAATGATAATTGCTGATATTCGTTTTTGGCGACATTTATGGAATGTAGCTTTTAATACCATATTTTTATACGGCAATAGTAGGTACTGAATAAGGTGTTGTAATGTTAAATAAACTACAGATATTGTAAAAAAAAGTGCCAATAAGGAAAGTATAAAACCAAAGAAGCCACACGATATCTAAAATTGATAAATACAGAAAATTTTTGTGCTATAATGACTTTTAAAATTAAATTAAAAGATAATTATAATATAAATTATATTCCAAATTGTGAAGGTTCATAACTATCCACTTCATTTTCAAATATAAAAATCATAAATCAGTACATGATAAAGTATATAGCTAAAACTGAAGCATGACGAGTGATGACCAAAACCGGTGAAATGGGTCAAAACTTGTGTAACAACAATTTTTGTATACAGCTTTAAGTTTAATCTCTTTTTATGAATTGCCACTTAATACAGCTTCCATGGTAGTTCGCAACTATTACACTAATATATATTGTTTCCCCTTAAAGTGATCGCAATTGGTACTTCTGCCATAAGTATATATTAGTATTGATATTATTTAAAATTACTTATACCAAAAAGGTAGGTACCATTAACACATAACCATTTTTGTTTTTCCTTAAAAGTTGTATAGTCTTTTCGGTCATATCTGTGAGAGATGGCATTCCTTTGAGACCCTTATCTCTCTCATATTCCATTTTGAGGTGGCCATTTGCAAAAATTCCTAAAAAAAGCGTCATCAATAACATCTAAACATTATTTCGAATTAGAACAATTCAGCAATTTTACCTAAAACATATTCGGTATCTAAATTTAAATTAGCCAGATCATTATTGTTAGTAACAATTGCATGTGAGAAGCCCCTGTTAAATTTATCTAGTTTCCAGTCCTTTATCAAATTTCGTCCATCTCTGCTGTAACATGCCCATGTGTCGATTGGATCATTATTTGTGCTTTTTACATTTGACGTCAAACACTGACGTCCACCACCCATTATTACCTAGAATTAATTAAGAGTGATTAAGGAAAATACAACGAAATTTGGAACTGCCTACTTGAATGTTTTTCCCTGGCGTATCTTCAATTAGTTGTCGAGCAATATCTTTACATTTTGTACCATTAGAAGGTATTGTAGCTTCACACTCCCATTTTCTGTTCGGAGTGTGTGCATACAGGGCACTTGGGGTTGCATGGGTTACCCGCGTGGTTGTTACAAAACCTTAAAAGTAATTTACTTCTTATTAGTTTTCTCTAGTAATGAACTAAAAATTATATAAAGATTATGGTGTATTTTTACAAGAAAATATCTTTCATACAGGAATTTAATAATATGCTAAATTTGAATTTATGTCAGTATAATGTTGTCTTAAGCAATTTAAAAAAAACTGCCGTAGATACTGGCTACCCCGGTTTAATTAGAGGAGAGTTCATCTGGATTAAGCAATAATCTGGGTTTGTGAAGATATCCATGGAACTAAAGTTAGGAAGTAGTATGTTACATCTAGCTAGATACTTTTTGGTCGATTTTTAATTACAAAGGCACTACTTCAAACAACAAATGGCTTGTAGCGAGGGCAAAAGCAGTAGTTATAGGAAAAATCCAGAAGCTACGTTTTCGGTACTAACTAAACTAGAGAATAGGTAGGTATATGTTTGTCTAAAATAGTTTACGAAAATTAAAAGCAATTTCACAAAAAATCACCAAACTTAATGCAAAGTATTACAATTATAACAGGCATTAAATTTTAGAAAGGTAAAGACCACCACTAACAATGATAAAGGAAAGATCAGAGGTCCTAGTAATGAAATATAATTCTGTATGTCCCCTGTATAAGTATCTTAGATGTTCAATTTCAATGTTGAGTTTGGTGTGCTCGAACTTAGTACAGTAAAGAAAAGGTTTACCTGAGTTTCAGCACCAAAAAATAATCTTCAGCTAAGGTCAGACAAATAAATTTGGGTAAAGATTCTGCCATGCCAGATAATTATTTATAGTGTAGTATAGGTTATGTAGTAAGTTAACTGCACAGGTTATACTGGTTGCATATACGGTTGGGCAACCAGATTAGTTTTAAGTGTAAGAAATAAAGTCAGTTACAATAAATAATTGGACTCTTGTTGATGTAACAAACAGTGTCAGAGAAATCAGCTGGCTAGTATTCGTACAAACATCCTGTACGTATAAAAAAGCGCACATATGAAGTGATATAAGCAATGCCATCTATCTGATCCAAAGTAATATATCCATCCGGATTATCCAATATTTGAATTAGTTAGGGTTTACTTTAATTGCCTACCAGTTGCTTTCCCAATGTCTTGAGCCCAGTTGAATATACTTTCAACTCTTGCTTCTTTTTTCAAGGATGCTTCACAATTTTGAAAAGGCACGGTAGCATCCACCCCTGCAGTTTTGTGATTTGCCTTTACTCCGCAAAACAGAGCTGTTGCCGTACTACATGAATCAGGTACCAGTTTATTGGCAGAATATGTCTACAAAAGTCCTGTGACCTAAATACTTTTTAACAAAATGCAAGTGTTAAAATAGTAATTGCCTACCTTCAAAACACCAATGTTGGGAAATTTTTCAAAAGAAAGATGCCCCTTTTCAGTTTTTCCGTAAATTCGAGAAGCTGTTACTGTAGTCGGCCCCATTCCATCACCTATGAATATGATAACATTTTTTGCCACGCCTGTATTGAATTTCTGTTTTAGAGCAGCTTGTAGATCTTCATTTCCCAAGTTTTTCCAATAGTTTTGATCTGAAATATATCATGTAAGAACAATTTTTGACATTTTTATGTAACGTTAGCCCTACTACTGTATACGTAAATAAAAATAAGGTTTTTATTATCAATAAAAGTAAAAACAGTTGGTATTTTTATTAAAAATGGGATAAGAAATGTATTACGTAGGTATTGTACGTATTTAGCTGCTTCTAGATGATGTACCACGCATCCTATTTCTTCACATATGGCAACTAAGGTATTACTTTTTTTTTGGTAGTTATAGTCCATCAATTATGCATTTAAGGTTACATTCCACGTTCTATATTTATACCATAATGGAAAAACACAGCAATTTGTTGTTTGTTGGAACTATGTGCCATCTTTCTGCATTTTCACGAGTACCTAAGCAGCAGGTAGACTTGAGAAATGTAATTCATTACCAATATTTGAGGCTTGTTCGGAAATTAAGGGTCAATTGGTCATAAAACTAACGTAATGTTAAAAAAATTATTACTTATGTTAAAATCTTAGATACACTCCTAAACTATTTTTCTACATAGTAGCCATTCGCATTTAAACACTTATAACGTGGTATAAGTTTTGGTATGCCTTCGCCATAAAAGATTGCCGCCTGTAACGAAAACCAATTTTCTACATATGGTTTGAGATCGTCCTCGTCGAGAAAACGGCTGCGGGTTATTAAAATATTAAAATTCTTAAAATGGAGGAAGAAGTGATCGTTAGTCGGCGCTAAGCTGGGACTGTATACGGAATGGTTAAAACTTTCCCGATTGAATTGCCCAATGAGTTGCACAGTGCGAGCCGCGGCGTGCAGTGAAGCAGAAGTTATTGTGCAAAAGTACAACTCTAGAGGTCAGGTCAGCAGTATTTGTATTTATCCTGAATCGTTTTTCACAACTTTCTTAAGCCTTCACCGTGCATGTCTGCATCGATTGTTGTACCTCGTTCTAGGAAAGCAACCAACAACATGCTTCTCTTATCCTAAAAACCAGTAGACATAAAAGCTTTCGGTTCGCGAACGTTTGCTTGAACTTTTTGGATTTGGGGGAATTCGCATGCTTCCACTATATTGATTGTTGTTTGGTATTCATTTTTGTATACACAATTCTACGTCACCAGTTACAACGTGATTCAGGTACTCATTATCAGTTTCGTAGCGATGCAGGACGGTCAGTGCAGAGACAATTCGCTGGTTTTCGTGAACATCCGTCAATATCTTTGGCACCCACTTAACACAAAGTTTGTGGAACTGTAGCTTGTTCATGACAATTTCATACAGTACCGTACGTGAAATTAAGGAAAATTTGGAGTCGTTTTCGAAATCGTGAAAGACAATCTTCACGAATTTTCTTGTTCATTTTTTCTACAAGATGCTTGGCATTTCGTTTCTCATCGTGCACTTTTGTTCAGCCATCTTTGAAATTGTTAAACTACTGTCTGACCTTTTCTTCACTCATGATGCCTGGGCCATAACCTCGCTTATTTGAGGGTAAATTTCGGCAGCGTTTTCGATTTGTGATTTGAAAAAAAGAACCACAGCACGCGTTTCACATTTGGCGGGATTTTTAATCGTAGCGGTTTATTATACAACTGAATACACTGACAGACCCACTGTAAAGTGACGTGTGGCTAGCTCATCAGCTACTAAAACACCCCCACAATGCCCCAAATTGATCAATCAGGAATAAACGCCCCTTAGTTTTTGAATAAGCCTCGTAGTGTTTGACAATCTTAATATGAAGTTATATTTTTCATGTTTTAAGGAACGAGCATTACTTTGTTGACGGACAATACTAATTCTGCTACAGTAAAAGCATCCGAAGATATGGATGCTCTCTGAACTATGACCAAACTTGGTATTGTTAACTGGGGCTACTAATGTCTTGAAAAATGAAGAGATCATGTTGAATACATGCATTGGGAAGATAATGTGTTGTGGAATTGATATATTTCTTTGATAAGGTTGGCTGCTGTTGCTAACATTTGCATAATGAATTTTGTTCAAAAGCAGAGTGGCACCAATTGATGCTTTTCTTAATAAATACTGATATAATTAGGTGATATTTTTAAAACTGTTAATTACTGCAGTAAGAGATCAACTTAACAAACGGAAACTATGATCCATTTCTATACTATAAAACATTCAATAATCGTAGTTGTTGTGATAATGTATGTATGTTGGGTTGCGTCAACAACTTTTAAACGGAAGACAATTTAGTTCGCCAACACTGTATACACATTTTTAATCCTAAGCAAGCATTGTCATCACATCAACCCACATTGGTCAAAGTGCAGCAATGTGCTGATGCATTATACGCATTTTACGAATGTAGTTTCATACTCATATTATATTCCCTACGGTGTTACGAGGGTCATTTGAAATGTTCTTAAAATAAAATAGGAAAACGGTTAATATAGTGCTAAAATTACTTTCATTCTTCAATATAATCTCCCTTGACATGTAAATCCTTTACAGCATCACTAAACTCCGTTTACCCAAAGCATGCAAAACATTCTTCGACACCTTCTTTAACTTTACTTTAACTTCCCCCAAGTTATATTTGCAACCCTGGTAAGAATTGGAAATCATACTTTTCCTTCGCTCAATTTAGTCTTCTTGTATGTACAAATGTTAAAAAAATGAAGGTCACTGCATTTACAGTAGACTTTACAGGCATAGCCTTATACACTTACTTATAAACATTCTTCGACACCTTCTTTAACTTTACTTTAACTTCCCCCAAGTTATATTTGCAACCGTGGTAAGAATTGGAAATCATACTTTTCCTTCGCTCAATTTAGTCTTCTTGTATGTACAAATGTTAAAAAACTGAAGGTCACTGCATTTACAGTAGACTTTACAGGCATAGCCTTATAATACTTCTGGTATATTTCTTTCATTATTTTGATTGATGTTTACTTTTAATAGCCCACATTTTTATCTTCTTCTTATTCTTCTTCTTCTGATTATAGATTTTTATCTGTGGTTATAAATCTACTTATCAACTTCATTGCTTTCTCAAGCAAGCTTTCTCGTATCTAATTTTCCAGGTAAAATATAAAATGCAAGTGCATCTAAGATCGTGCAGCCTTAGCAACTTCAGAGACCTTCAATCAGAAATATTCCAAAGCCCTCTCGTGAATTTTTTTAAATTAATTATGTTACGGGGGTACTATTTAGACATCCACTGCGAGGGTCGTCTTTCGGACTTTCACAACCAAATTTAAATTCAGTAGTTCACTTAGACATAGTCGAAAATGAAGGAGTAGGTTGTGCCGAAATGACGTATGGTGTATAAGTATTGAGCAAAAATTTGACTTGAAATTTCTATTCGATTTGGATGTCTGATCTAGTAACCATGAAACCGGTAAACAAATCATGTTTTGTTTATTGTTTGCTGCCTGACTTCGTTGTAATTCATAGTTATATTTTAATAATAATAATAGATAATTTCAAGAGGTATTTATTGGGGACCGCGGTGGTCTAGTGCGAGAACGCATTGGCCACTCGAGGTCACAGTAAATGCAGTCGCTCCGTTGGGGCGATCGAATCCCGACTGGGGCGACCGCATTTGCTTAGTTAAGTTTAGGGTGCATGTTGCATGAATGTTTAGTGTGTAAGGGACGCCCGCACCCCCCTGAAGTAATGCGAAAGCGGTTCCGGGGGGGGGGGAACGGTAGTATGAATGAGTGAGAAAAAAAAGAGGTATTTATTTTTGCTTAATATGTATTTCGACATACAATATGTCATTATCAAAAGCATTTAATGTAGTAAACATTTGTAGTAGCTAGGGTAACAGCACACTGGATGTTGATTTCGGACTTGGCTCAGGTCTTCTATTCCGAACTTCCAATAGCGAGGAATTTATGAGCTCAATTTGCTCATTGATTAAAGGTATGTTTGTTAATGAATGAGCAAATTAAGCTCATAAATTCCCCACTATTGGAAGTTATGGAATAGAAGACCAGAGCCAAGCCCAAAATCAACATCCAGTGTGCTGTTACTACAAATGTTTACGACATTAAATGCTTTTGTTTGTTTGTTTTATTTAACGTCGGCTTATTTCTACTACTATGGCTAACCATGCTTTTGATAATGACATATTTATGTCAAAATACGTATCAAGCAAAAATAAATATATAAATAAAAATCTGTTGAAATTATCTATTATTATTATTAAAATATAAATCATGTTTTGTTTTATTAATAAATGTCAAATTTATTCAATAATTACGTTCAAAATGTCGTACAAACATGAAATTCGCAAAAGTATCTATCGGTTTGTTGGACGGTTGCCCAAAAGTGAAATTGTTAACTTGTTCAGAGATCAAAATGTTAGTCAGGCAACGATTTATAGGACAATAAGAGAATGCGAAGAGGGTACACCTTGCACTAATTTATCGAAAACTGGAAGACATCATTTTTTGGCACAATAGACTGGTACAATCCGCTGAAGACAGAATTGGAATCTCTAGTCGAAAGTTGGGTCGTCGTTTTGGGGTCTTATACAAGACCGTCCAGAGAATTTTGTCCAGAAATGGTGTACATTATCGAAAAAGAAGGAAGTGTCCCAAATACACCCAGGCACAGCTCGAAAGAATACCTAGATGTTGCAGAGGTTGGAGGCGAAGGTATTTTGTGAGGAACCGTGTGATTATAATGGATGATGAGAAATATTTCACGCTACATTCTGGAATGAGAAATAACGATGGATTTTACATATTGAAAACTGCCCAAACGAAGTAAAATTTAAAGCAAAAGCGAAATTTGCTTAGAAAGTTTTAGTTTGGTGTGCGATTTCTGGGGCTGGGATCTGAACACCCTATGTTGGACGAGTTCGGGGAGAAGCTGTGGATGCTGGGCTTTATACTCAGAGATGTTTACCGAAAATGCTTAATTTTATTAATATCCATCATCAGAACGACGATATAATATTTTGGCCTGATCTCGCTTCGTGCCATTATGCCATCAGGAGGTCTCGGGAATGGTTGGAGCAGAATAACGTCAATTATGTACCGAGAGAAGATAATCCCCCAAATGTCCCTCAAGCTCGGCCAAAGAAGAATGTTGGTCATTATTGTGTCGAAAGGTTTATGAAAACGGTTGGGAGTCCCAAAATGAACAACAATTGCTGAACAACGCCCAAAGGAAGATGAGACAAGTGTTAGCCAAATTGCGTGCTATTGAGCACCATGGTCCGCTATCAATTTTGTAAATTAGTTTTTATGTTGCCAAAAGATGTAAACGTAACCAAACATAATTTCGTTATTTTGCTGATTAAGCCCGTTGAGTTTTTCTCAGAACTTATGCCCATACGTTATTTTTCATATCGGTATCAATCTCTATTTAGTTACGATATTTATTCCATTTTAAATAAACACAAAAATAAGAGTAGGTATTTAAAAAGCTGTGTGCAAACAACTACTTGCCAGAATGCCTTCACATTTTACGACTGTTCATATAACAGATGATATAGTTCCCTTTACTAATAGTCACAGAACTAATATTAATTTATACTTTATTCCGAGAACTTTTCAAATGATCCTGGTATACGACAATTTAATTAATCATTAAAAAATTGAACTCGAAGTTTTATGTTTAGAACAAACGCATGAAGATCCTATTGATTTTTACGTTAACCAAAATAATTGATTTGATAAATTATATCTAGAAACAGTTTGCAGTTAAAATGACTTATCTTTAGAAATTAACTAGCTATATAGTGTGTTGCAAATAAGCATCCCATCTCAGAGTTAGTCATATAACTTTAATTGAACAGGAAATGATTATGAGAATCAACTTATGATTGTTATTATTAATGATCCAAAAAATAACAAATTAACTTGACCTAGTGGCTAAGTGGAACACTTTCTTAGATTTTGTCGATATTAAACATGTACATGTAGGAAACGTTAGGGTATTCATGCTAGCCCTTGTTTTGCTGCTTTATAATTTTTAATAATATGTAAGACATGTCATGAGGAAACTAATTTTTCTTTCTTTTTATTAACATATGAGTTTCTTACCTTCTGTTGCATTTCCTAACGCCAGTAAAATCACAACACTCATCACTTTTAGGTAGTATTTTAAAAGCGTCATTTTATTTAATAATACTGATTAAATTAACTGGAAATCACTAAATATTGGTCAGCCGTATTGAAAGCAAACTGCTTTAATAGATTTGCGGTCCTAAAACCTACTTTACTTGCAGCAAATACAGAGCGTCATATTTCAGCTAGGTAGGTGTTTCCTGGTAGCAATAAATTCAATATTATTCGACTTTAGACCCGAGTATTTCCAAATGTATACGTTTGAAAATGTTAAAACTTTCTTTGAAAAATCACAATTATGAAAGAAACGCTTAAAATTATGTTTCACTTGTAACTCATGAGATTTACTATTATGTGTATTTCATATTCAATAGAATTGACACGCGCCTTTATTATTATGGAGCTAACAGTAACAGGAACTACATTTGGAATGCTAATTAGGTAGGTACAGCAACTGCCAAACTATTATCAGGCACGTGCTCAAAAAATGTAATCACTTTAGCGTAAAGCCGAATTATCTTATCGCTACAATAGCATGATAATTAAGTAGGAACACTGTGTAACAAAACAGTAGTACTCGTGTATTGTTGTCTCATTCAAGGTTAAAACAATATCGTAGGTAATTCTACTGTATTGTACGCAACACGAACACTCGAGAGTATTCTTTTACTATTTACGTTATTTTCTAGTTATACAATACGTTCATAAAATATTTACTGTAATTCCGGAAATGCTAATACCTACTGTTAAAAAATTGTAAAACCGAAAAGAAGGTTTGACATTAAAAATGCATTTAATGAGATTTGAATTTATTGTGAAAAAATGAGTATTTAAAATCGCCATAAAAATAAAAATGTGTGAAAGTCGTTCTATCTGAACTTCTCGTACTTTCTTGTAGTTACTATTCATTGAATATGAATTAAAATCCCATATTGCAGAGATCATTTTATAAGCTGACTTTTAAAAAGTAGGCAACACACAATACATATTATATGCAGGGTGTAATTAAAATGCTTGGGGAGTGAGTTCTCCACACCAACCAAAAATATGGGTCCGAAAATGTTTCATTACGGAATTACAGCCTTCTAAAATATTACTTGTCCTATCATTTTTGTGTATATAATTATAGTAATAGTAAAAGACCAATGCTTTGAAATTTTATGTGTATACGTTACTCATCAAGGTTGCAGGTTAGAGGCTAGTTCGTTTTAATAAGTGCACCAGAGGCGTCGCAAGTGGGAAGAAAAGGTATGGTTTTCTACAATATTTTGTTTTTCTTATTTTTGACTAAATAATCTTGCATGTAAAAATACCCACTTTAGAAGACTGTAACAAAGTATCGAGCCCGTGTTTCTATGAACTTTTATTCTTGTTTTGGTGTGGAGAACTCGCTCCCTACGGGGCAAGCATTTTAATTTCACTCTATATTATAAGATGTATTGTGTGTTGCCTATTTTTTAAAATGGATGCTTCTAAAATGGATACACAATAT